>JALPQI010001334.1:0-141414 GCA_025490895.1 Thaumatotibia leucotreta | reverse complement strand
AGCTGCCTTGTTACAGTATCTATTTTTTCTGCTAGTTGCTTACCTACACAGACGAAGTGTTTATTAACTAGGTTAGCTGACAACAACGGTGTCTGACATAAATTTGACAATTCACTATTTTTTTGATTTAGGTTTATTTAAATTTGTAATTTTTTTTATTGTTGTCCATAAGGTTTTATTATTATTTTTTGCCTCATTAAGAAGTTGACGCTCATAGTTTTGCTTTAGGTCTTTAATCAATTTATTACAGTGGTTCCTGTAGCGTCGGTATATTATCTGTGATACTTGATTAGTGGGGTCGCGTCTTGAATATTTTTGAAGCTTATTTCTATGTTGGATACATTTTAGGACATATATCTTATATATATATAAAAGAAGAAGCTCCTAGATAAAGATGCACGCACAGCCTAAACCCCTGGTCCTAGAGACTCCCAATTTGGCACGTAGGTTCCCTTTTATGATGTAGACGAGCACTAAGAAAGGATTTTTCAAAATTCACCTTCTAAAGGTGCGTGCAGACCGAAAGAGCATTCGCTGTTCTAGCGCCCGTTCTAAGAAATCAACCAATCACGTTTTGCGTACCGATCGAATTTCGTAGAGTGGGAGGTTAGAACAGCGAATGCTCTTTTAGTTTAACCGCACCTTAAGAGGTTGAAATGGGGGTCCCAAAGTTTGTTTGGCGAAACAAGATTAGTTGAACTATTTTATCCGAAACTTCGCAAGAGTATTCTTAAAGTAATTGAGTAAAGGTGTGTATAAGGTTTTTTGAAAATTCAACCCCTGAAAAGGTAAAAAGGGTGACAAAGTGAAAAAAGTTGGGTATCGTTTCTATGGTTTATCGGGACGTAGATCACGAAATACAATAACGATTTTAAAATTTAACGTGGCGGACGTGAAATACTATGTACACGGTTATGGTGTGATGGGGTTAAATTCGAAAATCAATATAATTTTATTATTTATGTTCATTTCTGGTTCTAGAGATTCCAAATATACCGCGTAGGTTTCTTTGAGGGTGTAGAGGTGCTCTAAAAAAGGTTAAGTCAAAATCCACTCATTAGAGGGTGCAATGGGAGTCTAAACTTTGTACGGGGAAACTTGACTATTTAAACTGTTTTTATCCGAAACCTTCACAGGAGTATTCCTAAACATAAATGACTAAAGGACATGTTTTTAGGTTTTTTTGAGAATTCAACTCTTGAAAGTGGTAAAAAGGTTAAACAGTAAAAAAACAACATGGATATCGTTTCTATAGTCTATCGTGTCGCTGTACCGAGGTGTACGTGAAATACCATCTCCTCTGTTATGGTCTCATATACGGGCTTGCGGGTTACGAGAGGGGTATCGTTTTTGTGTTTATTTCTGATTCAAAAAATTCTAAATATAGCATGTTAACCAACGTTAATAATCTTTTAAGTTTTTCTGAGTTTTCACGCGATAGTAACCAAAAGTACATATATCTGTGTATCCAAGGTGTTTTTTATAAAGTCAAAACAGCCGTCACCATAAATTTCGTCATTTTTGATCCAATTGTGTAAATCGATGTAACAGGCTGTTCAATTTCCGTTTCGATATTGTCCGTCATAAAAATCGGTGGTAATCTGAAGTTCTGACTGATCTGTTCATCATAATGAAGCGGAAGTCAAATTTGCAAGAAACGGTAACAATATTGACTAACTTCAAATATTAATCAGCTCGGCTAATTATGGTCATCTTTGTAAGGCCTGGGAAATGACAAATGATTGTTTATCATCAAAACACAACAATCACCTATGTGAGTGTGTATGTAAACTTTTAATGATAAAAAACATTTGTCGGTTAGGTACCAGATGGTAAAGATGACCATATAAATAAATAAATAAATATCTTGGGACATCTTACACAAATCGACCTAGTCCCACGGTAAGCTCAATTAAGGCTTGTGATGTGGGTACCAGGCGACGATATATATAATAGATAGATACATATAGATACTTAAATACATACACATCCATGACCAAGGAACAAATATTTGTGATAAATAAATACACAAATAATGCCCTCGCCGGGATTTGAACCCGGAACCTCCAGCTTCGTAGGCAGGGTCACTACCAACTAGGCTATGGAGGCTGACAAAATATATACGATATATACGATAGCGGATTTTTTTCAGTCAGAATTTCAAGTAATGAATTTGAGGTCAAATTTGCACAAAATGGTCGGCACCTTGAATTTATTTAGTTTGAATCCGATCTTAATAAAAATCGGTATCTTAGGATCCAAGGGGGTTTTTCATGACGATTTTGAGGTAGGTATAAAAAGTGAGAAGCTATCACATCTAAAATTTCTAGAACTTTGATTTAATATGGATAAAAATCGATACCGAGAAGATGAAAAGTTCTTTATATGGAATTTGAAGTCAAATTTGCAAGAAAAGTTCGCCATCTTGAATTTAGGTCTTAAGTTTAATACGACCGTGTAAAAATTTATAGAACGCGGCCGAACCGTGGGTAAAAGCACCATCCGCCACACTTAAATCGGTTAAGGCAAATGCGAGATAATCGCGGGAAAACATTAACACGCAGTGAATAGACATTAGAACGCGGGCGAAGCCGCGGGTAACTGCTAGTTAGTTTATAATTTTAACATCATGTCCTCAATAGACCTATACGATGCAACTCCGTAAAACGTTAGGTAAGCATAACAATAGTGCATCAAGGGAGGTAAGTACGGAATTACTAACGAGAGTGTTAGAAGCCCGACGCCGTTAGGCGGACGGCTTTTATGGCTCGAGTTAGTATTCCGCTTACCGACCGTGATGCATACAATGTTTTTCATCACACTTGCTGACAAAAAAATAAGTTTTAAGACAAAATATTATTAAATGACGTACTGCTATTTCTATTACTCCCTAGGGAATTTCACTTTTCTATTACTCCCCTTACGCGCGCAAGCAATGGCTCGCTTAGACAGCAAGTGTGTTGAAAAAGAATATTATTTCGTAATATGAGTATATATACGATTAAAAACATAATTTAATAGCTTGTACGCTGGCATGGTATAGTGAATACTCACACTTTCCAGTATATTATTTAAGAATAAGTTGCTAAAGCTAAACAAATTGCTGGATGCCAATAAACAGGTTCTCCTCTTCATAAATATGCAAATGCTTCAGGAAGAATATTAAACTAACATTTTTGGGAAAAACATATCTCGTGCAACATAACGACGCTTATCTAAAACAACTCGGTATCTCGAAATAGTCCGTTTTGCAATTAACTATAAAACTAGGCGCAGAATACGCTAAAGTTTATCGTGACTAAGACTCCCGTGTTCTAGTTCAAAATTTTACCACTGTGGCAGCATTGTGCCGTTATGCCATTGGTGGAGAGTCGACGTCATTTTATCTGCAAGACCGGCCATAGGCCAGTTGAACCACAGAAATTGACGCCGTCACTGCGTTTGTTTGTAGACTAACAGCACATCTCGAAATTTTACAACTATAGAACTTAAAGTTTATGTAAAACAGTGGCATAATTGGAAATAGTTCAGTGGAACAATGATAACTTGTTGTGCAATACATAATTATTCGTGGATGGCGCATTATCCGTGAAACAGTAAGTACACATGTTATAACTTAATAGGAAATAAGCGAGTGTTGTCGAAAATAATGAAAGTTGACTCGTTTACCTAATCGAAATGAGCTTTTATACTACATAAGATTAAGTTAATTTAGGGTATTCTATACGAATTCAGAACATGTTCATTATAATTTTGCAACTAAAAATTTGATTCAAAACGAGTACAGCCCACCATAAACGATAAATAACTATAGTAATGTTCAGTAATTTATAGTATTATATTTATATAATATTACTGAACATTATAACCGACATACCGACCCGGGTATGTCGTTAAACTACGTCCAAAACCACCGGTGGATGGGCAGCAGCATCCCTGTAATGCGGTGTACTAAACTGCGATCGCCAACCCGCCTGCCAAATTTTACCAAGCGTGGCGATTATGGCATTTACCCCCTATGACAAGCACACACAAAAAATGGCCCCGAGGTTCCAGCGACTCCCGGTGCTCTGGCTTTGGTAGCGGGCAGGGCACTAGCGGAGTCAGGGGTGCGAAGAATCTCCGGCGAAGATCCGGCTACCACCACCGACAACCTTTGGCCCTGGCAACACTTAACACGCGCACACTGCGGACAGACGAAAGATTGGCTGAGCTCGAGGAAGACCTGAGCGGGTTACGATGGGACGTTATTGGGCTATCGGAAGTCCGAAGAGAGGGTGAGGACATGATAACCCTCAAGTCCGGTAACCTGCTCTATTTCCGGGAGGGCGACCAACAGTCCCAGGGAGGTGTCGGGTTCCTCGTCCACAAGTCCCTCGTGAGCAACGTGGTGAAGATCGAGAGTGTGTCGACTTGGGTGGCGTACCTTATACTCAGAGTATCCAAGCGGTACTCGTTGAAGGTCATACAGGTCTACGCTCCGACTTCTTCACACTCCGACTTCTTCACACTCCGACGAAGAGGTAGAAGCTGTGTATAGTGTGTATGAGGACATATCAAAAGCCATGCACAGTCCTGAAACCTACTTCACAATCGTTATGGGGGACCTTAACGCGAAATTGGGCAAGCGAAACGATGATTAGCTGATAGTGGGGCAATTTGGGGTCGGGTCTCGTAATCACCGGGGTCACTTACTAGCCAGTTTTATGGTGAAGGAGGGACTCTACATGATGAACTCCTTTTTCAAGAAGCGAGAACACAGGAAATGGACCTGGATGAGCCCAGATGGTGCAACCAAAAACGAGATTGACTTTATCATGTCGACTAAGAAGCATATATTTAATGATGTCTCTGTGATCAACGCGGTTAAAATCGGAAGCGATCACCGCCTTGTAAGGGGCATATTAAATATAAGCGTCAAGCTCGATCGCTCGATCTCGATTGATAAAGTCTACGCTCCGACCAGCACCGATCCAACTCCAAAACCCCGAGAGCTTCCAGCTCGAACCGCAAAATCGTTTCGATTGCCTACCCAGCGACGTGGATGAGGATGAGTATAACGACGGGTTTGTGGCGTCCATTCCACTGGGTCAAAGTCCTTTAAGACCCAGCGGAAGAAAGGCAGTAAGAGGCTCTCTGATCCAACTCTAAAGCTCATGAAGGAAAGGAGTGAGATGGTTCTACAATCCCCAGAAGATGCCGCATCATATCGCCGGCTCAATAGACAAATCTCCAAGTCGATCACCCGCGACATACGCCAATTTAATACCAACCGGATTAGAGGCTATTGACCGGAGCGAAGGCTCTAAAGTTTTTGCGAGAGATTTGTCTATTGGTCAGAGCTGGCTTGCGAAGCTGAAGACTGGGGACGGTAGGATTGTTTCAGCTTTTGAGTGAGATAGAGAGCTTTTACGGACAGCTGTACACATCACACACGAAGACCCATCTCCAATTTAGCTAACGACCCACGAACTAAATTGTCTCGACACCATACCGAAGATATACCGGACGTCAGCCTGTACGAGATTAGGATGGCTCTCAAACAACTCAAAAACAACAAGGCACCAGGCGATGACGGAATAACAGCCGAACTCCTGAAGTCGGGTGGGAAAACAGTCCTTAGGGCCCTTCAAAAGCTGTTTGATTCTGTCAACTTTAGAGGCAAAACGCCAAAGGCATGGAGCAGGGGTTTTGTGGTGTTGTTCTTCAAAAAGGGTGACAACGCCCTGTTGAAGAATTACAGACCCATCACACTTCTGAGCCATGTCTATAAGTTGTTTTCGAGAGTCATCACAAACCGTCTCACACGCAGGCTCGACGACTTCCAGCCTCCTGAACAAGCCAGTTTCAGAAAAGGTTTCAGCACCGTAGACCACATACACACGCTCCGTCAAGTTATACAAAAGACCGAGGAGTATAACTTGCCCCTCTGCTTAGCGTTTGTGGACTACGAAAAGGCCTTTGATTAGATCGAGATGTGGGCTGTACTACAGTCTCTCCAGCGGTGCCAAGTAGACTACCGTTAAATCGAAGTGCTGAAGTGCCTGTACGGAAACGCCAATATGTCAGTTCGCCTCCAGGACCGGAACTCGAAACCAATTCCATTGCAGCGAGGAGTAGGACAAGGAGATGTTATCTCTCCTAAATTGGTCACCGCTGCACTGGAAGATGTTTTCAAGGTTCTGGACTGGAGGGGATTTGGCATTAACATCAATGGCGAGTACATCACTCACCTTCGGTTTGCCGACGATATAGTAGTCATAGCTGAGACCATGGAGGACTTAAGTACTATGCTCGATGATCTCAGTAGAGTCTCTGAAGATGTTGGTCTTAAAATGAACATGGACAAAACGAAGATCATGTCGAACGTCCATGTGATACCAACTCCAGTGAAAGTTAGAAACTCTACACTCGAAGTTGTTGACGAATATGTATACCTGGGACAAACAGTCCAGCTGGGTAAATCCAACTTCGAGAAGGAGATCAATCGTCGAATCAGACTGGGTTGGGCGGCGCTCGGGAGACTACGCAATATCTTCTCGTCCAATATACCGTAGTGTCTCAAGTCGAAAGTCTTCGACCAGTGTGTGTTGCCAGTGATTACTTACGGATCTGACGTTGGTCGTTCACTATGGGACTTTGACATTTTTTTTATAAAAAAACTACAAGCCGTAGCGATGTCGGAGTTTTAGTCTCCTGTTTGAAACCTTGTTGACTATGGATTTTTGCAAAAAAAAACAAGGTGAGACAAAATGGGGGTTTATAATACACTGTGCGTATTGAAATATGTATTCTAAGAGTACATGTTTGTACCAACAAGGATGAAAAAATATTAATCCTTTTTTAAGATTATTACAACTACTACAAGGTTTAGGTACTTACACGAAAAATGATATATTCTTGTTTTTAATAAAAAATCAGTGTAATTCGTCTTTATTTGTAGTATAACATTTTATAATAATTATAGTCTCTGTAAACTGTTACCATTGTATAACAGAATTTATGGCTACTAGGTATCCTATTGCAATAGGACTAAATATTAACTTAGTGGTAACTACTGGGAATTCAAATTCCCATCTCTTACCAATAAACCAATTGGTGATAACTACTGAGAATTCTTTTTCCCAGTAGTTACCACCAATAAGTTTGGTGGTAACAGTTGGGAATTTTAATTCCCAGTTGTTTCCAGTGGTAACAGGTGGGAAAAAAAATCCCAGTTGTTACCACTGGTGTCAAGTTGGTGGTAACAGGTGGGAATAACCCGCTTTCCCATTGACGCGACGTGACATTGTCAAGAAACTTATTCCAAGGAAACACCTATGTCACATCATCAGCCTATCTCAGTCCACTGCTGGACGCAGGCCTCTCCTATTAACTATGCGTATAGATAGATGCATTAGGAGGGTGAAAATTCTTTTCGTTGTCTTATTTTGTGTCCCTAAAAAACGTGACGCAGTGGTCATTTTTGTATGAGATGATGTTTTGTTTACAATTTCTCATGTATGGATTAAAATCTAACGCGAAAAAGAAATACACCGGTGCACCGGATTTTTTTTTATTATACTGAGTCGAAACAGCCACTAAAAGCGTGACAGAGTGGTATGAAATAAAACAACGAAAATAATTTTGACCCAGGAGGTAATAGTAGGTACATTGTGCATCAAGGGAGGTAAGTACGGAATTACTAACGAGAGTGTTAGAAGCCCGACGCCGTCAGGCTCCGTTACGGAACCTAGAAGAATCATGTACAGTCAGGGGGTCTACTTTTCTCTGCAGCTAACTGTACAAAAAATATGTACAAAGCATACATCTTCCCAAGACTCGCTTTGTGAGGAAGTATAAACGGAAACTCTTCTGACATTTAATTTTCAGGACGGGAACTTAATCTTAACCCTTCAATCGACAACGACACTTTTTTTGAAAAAATACATAAAACTATAGTTTTTATGCCTATTTATATGATTTTAAATAACAGAAAATTAATAAAAAAAATCGCTTATGGATAGTTTTTTAGAAATCATATGTCAAGTATGTTGCACGTTGCCAACTATGCAGTGAATATGTATTGGGCTTGAAAGTCCAGTATTTTTGCCATTGCCAATTGTACGGTTAATTTAGTTTATTATATTTTTAATTTTTTTTACATATATTATATGAAACAAGATATTTTATGTCAAAATCCTTATTAAAAAACATATAATTTCAATAAGTAAGTAGTAATATCTTAGAACCTGTGGACTACAAATGAAAAAAAAAGGGACACTGAAATTCAAGGCTGACATAGAATAATATAAGTTTTTATAAATGGTAAATATAAATTCACGTGGTTCTATGTCAGCCTTTGATTTCAGTGTATCTTTTTTCCATTTGTAGTTCACAGGTTCTACGATTTAGGTTCACAATTTAGTAAAATCAATGCATTTAGATTTAGAGCGGCTTAGTTTACTTGGCTCATGGCATAATCAACAGCGATGTCCGAATGATGTCCTTATCATACAGGAAGCAAAATTTTTTTCAGATTGACTTTTGTTTACATGTTTGTTGGACTTAGATAAAAGAAATTAAGTCACTCCAATGAAAAATCAATACTGGGAGTCACTGAAAATATGCTGTTTTCTGTACTGCTGTGCAGCATCTTCCTCGTCTGAGTTTTCAGCATCTAGGAAACTTTTTTTGGACTTGAAATCACACAGCTTTATTAGAAATACATTACATAAAAATAATATATAAATATATTAATAATTCTTTGATATATTGGGCAGCAAAAGCTCATTGAGTGCGAAGATCTATTTCGTTATTAGTACCTACGTCGTTATGAGTAGTATGTAAAAAAATGGCCATATAGCGATATTATGATATAGATGTTATTGCAGGTCACTTAGTACTGATTTTTACATAAAAAATGTCCCATTTTCATTTCATTTGAGTGGTTTTACTCGAAATTATAATGTGTTGATGAAGCACGGCAACATTGGCAACGAGAAAAATACTGGACATAGTTAAAACACCGTATCATTGGCAACGGGAAAAATACTGGACATAGCAACAACAACATAAAACATGGCGTAGTTGCCAACGGGAAAAATACTAGACATTCTACTTTGAAAGTAATAAACTCATTGATTAACTGTGTTAGAAGTTTCAAGTAAACAGAAATATGTACTTCAAGTATTTAGTTAAAAGATGTGCAAATTAAAAAATACCTTATCATACAAAATTACGAAAAAAAATATTGTTAACGTTAGGCCGGGCGACTTGTCCTTCCCAATTGGGTATCTTGGCGGCGATTTATGACAAACTAGCGTTTCTGTTGGCTCGACATATTTTTTTTCAGAATAATAATCATTATGCAATACACTTACACTGCTTAGTTTTCGCTTCAGCGTTTCGGTTTCTTGTGTAGATTTTTGTATTTTGGATGTCTAGTATTTTACCCGGTATCGAATTAAGGGTTAAGAGTTTCATATCCGTTTAAATCACGTAAATATTTCCACTTCCTTAATTAAGAATTATTCGTACTAACTTTTCACTATGTTGACATCGAGTCATTTAGAAATAGGGCTGCCCTATAATAATACATTACGATACAAGTGCAAAAAAATTAAGTTCGAAACGAGTGGCGATAAATTAAAACAAAACCGAAGGGAGTGGGAGAGGGGGAGTGTTCGAACGAAATCGACACGAGTTACGAATTTCCTTTTCGCACGTGTATCGTACGACGATTTTCAGTACAGATGGGGAAGTTTCGACCTGAGAAGAAATGAATCGCTTCTCGTGCGAAAAAAAGCATGGTCTGTACTGAAAAATCTACAAAATATGTATTTTAGTGATTATAGATAATCGTTAATACTTGCAATGCATACTATTACTTAGTTTTGTCTCTTGATTAATAAAAAACGGTTGAAAATATTTATTTCTATTACTTACTTATGATCTTGTCATGATCTTGAAATTTAAAAATACTGATGTAATAATTACGTTGTTCGTGCCAAACATAATGATCAGTATCATCGTTCCGTTATTTTAGTTATTATACGTGTTGAATGATTGCATCAATTAACAATTGTTTGATTATAATCAAAACAATTAGTTATTTGTTGTACAAGGGTACAAAGTTGTATTTTACCCGCGAGTATGAAATTGAAGCACAAGCAAGCGAAAGGATTCTATAGTTGATTCTATAGTTCTAAATTAGAATCCTGAGCGTAGCGAGTGTTTTAACATACGAGAAGTAAAATACATTTGCACCCGTGTGTAACACAAAACTTTTTCCCTTCACTATAGCGAGGAAACTCAAAAAAGATAATTATTTGTTCACATTACAATCATCATCAGATTAAATTTTCGAAATGCATCATGTATTTAATGCAAGATTTGCCGCAGTAAACTTAGCACGAAAAAGTAAACGCAGCATGATTTTAACACATTCTTGTAGTTGCACACCAACGCCAATGCATTAAATCATTCTCATTCATTAGTTTTACAAAATTATAACAGATAATTAAGGTTCTTCAACCATTCAGTGACAGTTTTTTTACAGTTATAATTCTGCATCGGGAAAATATTTATTATATTATTTAAATTATTATGCACAAAAGCCGATTGTGCTGTATATTGTCGTTTAGCAAAAATAGATTTAGTCGTTGGAACAGACAGGGGCTACTCTATTATTACGCCTTCGAGTTGGGAGAATAGGGGTGTATATAAGTAAGTATTTTGTGAACCTTAAGGACCGTACTCAAAACATAGAGCTTCCGCACCGACAAATGACCACTCATCTGATATAATTCGTGTGTGGGGAACCTGTACGGTTTTGAGCACATAACCTTTAACAAACAACGTTGCCCTCTCTCCACCTCCAGTTTCGTTTTAGCTGCACCACCCCATACAGTTATGCAGTAGCAGATAATGGATTGGGCTAGGCTGATATAAATCTGGTTGAGTAGTTTTTCATTTGCAATATGTTAAAGAGTTCCAAAGATCCAAATCAATTTTCTTATTCTATTGTTAACGTAATCAATATGGGCGTTCCATGATAGTCGTTGATCTAGTATAATGCCCAAGTATTTATTTTAATAGAGTTCAGTTTTATTATTTCTTGACAGTTACATGATATAATATTTGTGTATTGACACGTATGGATTTTTAATATTAAATTACTTTCTGGCTGAGTACTGTTATATTTAGTGAAATATATATAATTAGTTTTGCTGACATTGAGCGTTAAGAGATTCAATCCTGGATGATATCTTGCGTAACCCCAAGTTGGCACTTTCAAACACCGACTTCCACGTTTGACCCTCGAAGACTATAACTGTGTCGTCCGCATAAGAGATAATTTAGCCGTGCCCTTTAAGTTCAGTCAAATCGTTAAGGTAGATCAAAAATAGCGTTGGCCCTAAAACGCTTCCTTGAGGTACGCCAAAAGTGATTCTAGCTTCGTTGCTAACGAAGTCCCCTATTCTTACTTTTTGTGTACGGCCATGTAAGTAATCTTCCAGCAATTTCAATGGTTGTCCCCTAATGCCAATATTCATTGACAACGTTGACATTTGACATTTTCTACGTTTAGTTTTCTTATCATTACTACAACAAAGGTTACTTATGGAATTTTAGGATTTATGTGTTAAAATCATCATAATTATTATATAAAGTTTCGTATTGTCACTAATTTCGCAAACTAATTATTTAATTATAATTAATGTGAAACGACTCATTCATGAGAATGTTACGTTTTGTTTCTGTTAAACGAATGCTACTTCGCGCTACACTCCAAGGTCATTACTTTGCCACACATGTGAATAAGATGCGTTTTTACCCGCTCGTATTAAAGGATAAACGAGCGCTTTACGAGCTAGTGAGGAGACGAATTAATTAAACATTTGTTTGATCAATAGCTATTCCAAATTCCAAACATATGAATTAGTGTAAGAAAACCTTTGTTACGTTACACACTTACACAGTGCACTGTTGAAAAAAATATATACATCAAAGTTACTCTTTAGATAATAAACTTAGGGATCAACTAAAGTAAATGACCAAAACACCAATTTCACCCGTAAATACATGATTGTTTTATTGTATGAAACCTTTCAAAACAATATGCGTGAGAAAACGGGATGACACTACAATGTTGCCACTTTTTAATTTTTACTCTTTTATGCCAGACTGTAGGTGCCTGGTTGTTGATACAGACTGACACCATTAATGTAGAACAATCTCCAGGGACCAGGAACACAAACAGAGCACGGCACTGTGGTCCCGCGCCCTAAGAAGGGCGGTCATAGGCATTTCGCGCAGTTAACAGCTGCATTAATGCATGCCAAAGCATGTAATTATGAAATATTATAGTAAATTACGGTTAAATAAACAAACTATAGTACTATAACGATATTTTATTAGGTTTATAGAACTATAGTTTGTATCAGTAACAGTAATTAGATCACTTAAATTATATCCGTAAGAAAATAAAAATAAAGTAATAATTACAATTATATATTTAAACTAATTACATCTAATTTAAACGAATTACTGTCCTGAATGATTATTTTATTACATTTTAAATAGTTCTACCTGTAATTAATTAGTGTACACGATTAAAATATATAATCTACGGGTCTCTTAATGAACATATCTCCTTATGACTTGTAAAAAATTCATAACTAGTTATAACAAATTTACTGCATACATGATTGCTTATATTCGCTATGCCCGGTACTCCCATCAAACCCCCATTTCCCTATGTAAACAAACTCGTTAGTGAGATCAATATTTTTTACAACATCTTTTCGTGATTCTAGTATTCTGCATGTTGTATGGTCCAAAAATATTGTGATTCTATTTCGGCAGATGATTCCGTAACATAACTCACTGATGAAAAACACAGCTTCTTAGCCTCCAACTTTTTTTGTTAGGATGGTAACGCATTCGGAGTCTTCTTATAAATCAATTCTTTCATCAAATTATACTGATGATTACTCAACTTTGCCTCATTTATAAAAGATAACACTTCATTCACAGAATTGGTGTGAGATTGACTGGATTCACAAAGCAAAGAGTTTATCGTAGAACGATCTACCTTAGCTAGCCTCCGCTAATCTGCGCCGTTTGGACCTTTTACTGCAGTCCGTGAAATCCTTTCTAAAATTATGACCACTCGTTGAAGAACAATCACTACCCGGCAGGCACTCTGCTAGGTGCACGGTACTATCTACATTTTGATTCGATAGATTACAAACTTCAATGCTGTTCAGGCAATCACTGTATTTTTTTAACATACCTACGAGATTTTGATCGCTGGGTCTTTTTCCAGTTGCTGTCTATTATTAAATAACGAATAATAATATATTCTCTTGCATTAGTGCGAAATCTTCTCATGTAAGTTATCGGTATTGACATTTTCAACATCTGGCAGTAGCTGTGATAGTGTTTGGAACACTTGACGAATTCCTTCAATGTCGCAATCGGTCTTCTTAACAGACTCAAGTCTCAAAAATAAGAATTCTTATAAAAAACACTTAAAATTTGTACCTAAAATAAATAAATAAACAGTTAAATAAAATATAGTTTTTTCGTAGCATGTTCTACGCCTCTGAACGCAAGGCGTAGACCTCTTCTATAGCCCACAATCGCAAGTCAACGCAAAATTTCTTAATTTATTCGTAAAATTGAGTTTTTAATAAACATTATCATATATCATTTATTACTGGCATCGGCCGGCATTGCAGTTAAAAGTTTCGATAAAAATCAGAAAACACTAAATAGTATTGCGACTTAACTGCCTTGGCGTAGCACCTCATTAGTAAATATATTATGTATTCATAATTTAAAAAGAACCACAAAACATATAATGCATACCTTCTACTTGAATATCCATTGCAAAGCAAACGCGTAACAATATATTTTTTTTGAAAAATCTCGTGTCGCGTATTACGCTAATGAGCTTCTTGATAACACTAGTAACAAGGACTTATCCGTTGTGTTCACTTCAGATGACCAAACATAAATGTTCTATATAACTAATTGCAATTATTTTTATACCATGACTTAATATGACTAATAGGTAAGTAATTAGGATAAAGATAATGATATTATTCAATCATCGTCATTGGACCTCTATGACCTACTACGGGACCACAGTGCACGGAATTCAAACACCGATTGCCTGGGATCGAATCATGCGATCGGCCCAATCAAATTAACGCATGTTTCCCTTGTAAATGTTGCTTTAGGTTCACTGGGACTGTGACAACATTTGATTTTAATTAAAATTGGAAGATTATCGTACATATGTAATGCATTGACATTTTGGTATATAAATAGGTATGCAACTAGAAAAACTAGATTACTACATTAATGTTGACGTGTGAAATGCCACTATCACTAATATCACTATAGTCGTGGTGGTTCGTGGTCTGCGGGCGACAGACCACTAAAGCCGCTGAATTTTGTCTCCTTTAAAGGCCAGTTCACACGTATTAAGTTGTCAAAGTAGTCAACTAAATTTTAAGCATCTTAATTTTAAGTAAGCGTTTACACGTCGTAATAGCTAAGCTCTTTAGTCAGCCCAAGGTGGATTATCAACAGCGCGAAGTCAGGAATAAAATTCATATTAAGCATGATTTTAGACGAACTACGGTTAATATTTTCTTCAATAAACTTCACTGTAGTGTCTTCCGACCACTTCGACATTTTCAAAGAATATAAATAATAAAATAAATAAATATCTTGGGACATTTTACACAAATCAACCTAGTCCCACGGTAAGCTCAATTAAGGCTTGTGATGTGGGTACCAGGCGACGATATATATAATAGATACATACATACACGGTGCCTCGCGAGGAAAACACATAATTTTAACTATGCATTCTAGACATCAAAATAAACAAAAAATATTATGAGACCAAATGTCAAATTCCACAAAAAAAATTTTTTTTTTTCTATTTTTGTAGACTTTTTGAATACTTTTTAACATTTCCAATACTTTTTATCATAATAACAATTTGTTAAAACTAATTTTTTAAATGTTTTTTTAGGTAGAGGTTATTTCGTAAAGTCTATTCGTATTTTTTGATTGTCAGGCAAAAGGTGTGGTAACATTAGAACACATTGCGCCAGCATTGTAATCAAAAAGAAGTTTTATGACGAGTTACGTCGAAAAACTTTTTCCGAAAAAAGGTTAATTAATCTTTGGAACCAAGCCGAATCCAGGAAATTTTATATAACATTAAATACTCTAAATATGCTCAGGAATTCAGCATTAAAATTATGTGGGTTCCTCGCGAGGCACCGTGTATAGATACTTAAATACATAGACAGCCATGACCAAGGAACAAATATTTATGATAAATAAATACACAAATAATGCCCTCGCCGGGATTTGAACCCGGAACCTCCAGCTTCGTAGGCAGGGTCGCTACCAACTAGGCTACGGAGGCTGACAACTCCTGACCGTTTTCGGCCACGGCAACTGCTTCAACTCCTCTGTTGGCGCGCATGTGCTCTCGTGTGGCTGACGTTATTCAAAAAAGATAGTTAACTCACGAACATACAGTTGCAACTGCTCCACCAAACTTATACAGTTTACTAATATTTAACTAAATCGTACCTGTCCAAACGTGTGAAGTGGTAAATCCCGCCCACCCACTTAACAGAAAAATAGACGGAATTCTAATCTACTTGCAGTGCACACTAAATAGTATTAACTTGTAACTTATTACTAAATTGATTGTTTACACGCTTTAAGTCGCTTTAAATTAAGTAAAAATTTAGTTTATTACTTGACAACTTAATACGTGTGAGCCGGCGTTTAATCAATATTAATAGACAATATACCTAGGGGTAGTGGGAATCTATTATTCTTTTAATGACTAGTCAAGTAATAATTATTCGAACTGACCTACTCCAAATGCCAAGAAATTGACCTAAAACTCCATAAAGTTACGGTTGGAAGTCACGACATATCATTCTCCTGCTAATTTACTAGCCATTTCCTAATTGATCATTGAGGTTACTGCCATAAAACCATCGTTCACAGTTAGTCTATTTAGCGAGAGCGCCTGTTTATGACTGCAGTCTACTTCTTGTTCCCTTTTTACAACATTTTAATGACTTAATACGTTGATTTCGTTAACAAAAACTTAACCATACAGTCATGTGCAAAAATAAGATCGAAAGAATCCGCTCATAAATATGTTACGACGTCCTTATTACACAGAATTGACTGACTGATTGAACTGCACTGAGAGTACACTGGAGAACTTTTGAGCATTTTTGTGTACACCTTATTTTGTCTTTGACTATACATCGATTTTCAGAATTACGAGTAGTTTGATTTAATGTCTTTCTTGATGTGCCTATGTACCTCTACCTATCAGGTTTTTTATTGGCCTACTTGGACAAATAATGCTTTGATAGATTGGTAATCAATAAAATTGTGTATTGTGCTTGTTTTGTTACTTTTTTAACGAACTAAATCGATAGCTTTTGTCGAGAAAATAGGATCCTAAATATTTGTACCTATTAATTTATTTTACTCTAGCTGGCGCCCGCAATTTTGTCTGCATAGGCAACTGTGCAGACAAAGTTGCCGTGTCTGCAAAGACACGGGCGATTTTCACGATAAAAAGTATCCTATATCCTTTTATTTCTCAGGTGTAAAACTATCTCCATCAGCCCCGGTTTTAGGCACTAGTCTCACCGCGAGCTACTAATCTATGAACTATCGGCTATAAACACGAGCAAAAGATACGCACTCCCGTGTAAATAAAAGAGATACCTACGGCAATACTCGCCCGGCGGTGATAGCTGATAGCTGGGCGAGTGTCGCCGTGTCTCTTGAGTATCGCATTGCGTATCTTTTGTTCGTGTTTATAGCTGATAGTTCATAGCTTAGTAGCTCGCGGTGAGACCAGTGCCTTAACGTGAAGAGGTATGTACCTAACAGACAGAAAGATAGCGTTACTTTCACATTTATAATATTAGTATAGTATAGATACATAATTACCTACATTGCCTACACGTTGTGTAAAAATATCTTCCACTCTCCATAACACGATATCCTAATGGATACTCACATTCTAGTCAGAAACGTTCCAGTACCTTACCAAACGCAGGTCGGTTGACTGCTCTCGTAAACCGTTTGTTACGACACTTATGAGTGAATATAATGTATTAATGAAGTTTCCTTTTTATGGCTCCATGCCAAAATACTACGCAAAGAAATCTTGTGATGCTCATCTGTTTGACAGTCGCTTAATATACCGTAAACCAATTAATATGTCGATATTTTTATTTTATTTTATTTATGAAAACTTATAAAATATTAATAAATATTAATGTTAATTGTTACCTAAATGTAATTTTAATAAATATTATTAAAATTACATTTAAGTAACTTACAATATTCAAGTAAAAAACTAGATCCAAAATTAAACATAACCTAAAAAAAAACATGAGATGTGGAATATTTATGAACAATTCTAAATTTCTAACCCTGACTTGATACATTAACGTTTTTTTTTCTATTGTAATCTTTCAAATAACGACCAACAATGTCTATGGTTCTCCAATATATCAGTTCTTTTCATACAATATTATTACAATGATTTTTCTTCAAAATGAGCGAATATTAATCTGTTACCTTTACAATGTCTAAATTATTCTAAGATTTGAAAAACAACTTTGCACCCCTGTGAAACGTGAAACAAATATTATTTAGTTATACCAGTTTGCTAAGAGCTCTTCCGCTCTTGTACCCGTTTGGAACTCAGATACACTCGAATTTTGATAAATCGTTCAGTACCACAATTTATCTCCGCTAACATATATCTGTCGGTAATATATTATTGAAGTTTTACCGGGGATTCCTTTTAAATTAAATGTAATCGTTTCATTCAACTAAACAAAAGCGTCTCGCACTCAAGAATATCGGCGGCGTAAGTAGTATAATCCCATCAATAAATTTATGTTAGCAACCGTTACCACAGAAGATATCTATTTTGTAGACTTACAGCCGTATTCATAAAAAGTTAGAGGACTGTTGAAGGGTCCTTCAGAGACGGATGTCAAAAACCGTTATTCATAAACGTCAAATAGCGCTAATCAGTCCCTCAACAGTTCATTATCTCATGCTCAAGTTACGAGCTCGTGCACCCTACTTTATCTCCTCATTAAGCCTTATTTTACAAGATGGCGGCCATCATTTCGAACAGCTGTTTTTGACATGAGCGCAAGTCGAGATGTTTTTAACTGGATCCGTGCCTGGCCGAAGGTTTGAGCTAATCAGCCAAGTTTTTCTTATTCTTGATTATACATTCACATGCATTGATTTTTACGATAGACTCTTTTGCAATGTAAAATAAGAGTAACAACATATAGCTACAGCTACAAAAAGTATGTCAGTGGTTAAAAAAAGCTTTTACGCAACTGTCGTCATGCGTAGAAATACATATCTAATTTAACCTATACACGGTGCAGAAAATTCTTTCAGACTCCTAAGTGGTAAAGTCGCCATCAGATATATTGAGAAAATGAATGTACTTACGTGAACCAATTTCCGTGACAGTATATATAACAGCAGCCGATTAAAAATGCCGTGTGGTGACGGCAGTATGAATACCTACATTTGTCACCACCCCAACTCTTTGTGTGGGTGTCGTAAGAGTCGACTAAGGACTATTATTTGATAGAAGATTGATGATGGGCAGCAACGTCACCATAGTGGACACGTTACTGCGATCGCCAACCCGCTAGCCAACGTGGCGATTATGGGCATTTACCTCCTAATGCATCTATACGCACAGTTAATAGGAGAGGCCTACGAGCAGTGGACTGAAATAGGCTGATGATGTGTGTGTGAATAAAAAATATGTAGGTTCTTCGAGAGGCATACAAGCACACCAACTTAGCAGTTATTATTAGCTATGGTACTTACATATAGCTCTATATTGGAGCATTTAACTAACCAGAGAACACAATAAACAGTCATACAGTATACTCATATGCTTTGGTAGAAAAGAAAGCCTGTCAATGGTCACTCCAGTTGGTTGAATCCTCTACTAAGGGGATTTAAATAGGCAATCAAAGAAACTTGCATGTAATAAAAAAATAATATATATTGAAAGTCAAAAAGTTTAACAATCAAGTGAATGAAATATAACTAGGACAATAATACTCGTAGAATAATTGATTCTGTCCATGACGTTCTCATGCTCCCTGCATTTTTGATCAGGATTTTATGCAGCTGTATGGAATCTCTACAGCATAGCAAGGGTCTGCCATATCAGCTGTCAGCTGTGCACATTCTGGCTTCAAATTCTGAAATTAAAAACAACTGATTAGAGTATATAGTTGCATTTTGATATTGTTAACTTGTGCCTGTTAAGGCAAAACTAATAAACCTTATTTTGAATACATAATGCCTAGCTTTTTAATTAAATTATGCACAATATACATCCATTGTACAATGAGCAAAAATAATACAGCCAAATCAATGTTCAGGAAATTAAATTTAAAAAAATGTATCTAAATTATTAACCAAAATTTAATTTCGTATAAATTCGTCATCAATGTGATTACGAAAGTAATAAACAAAAATTCCCTTTCAACTTCTTGTACTTCTTCCCAAAGACCATGACCGCTGGTTAGAAATTGATACTGTTTCGACACCAGTGCTTCTGCCAGTTGGACGGCCGGAGGCTACCCCTCATGTTACTCCACGGGCTGGGGCTTCTTGGTCTAAATTCTGACTTGTTTGCCGCTGAAGTTCCTATTTCAATCTGAAAAATTACATACATGTAAATGATCAAATGTTTCTTTAAACTCCTTTTTTTTCCCTAAGTTAGATATGCCTTATGTATGATATGATAACATTCCATGTAGCTTTTCATCTATTTGCTACATTTCAAGGATTATAAAGCAACCATAATTATTATTATCTATGAAATTTTATTATAAATACATTTGTTATGTTGCATAAATGCACTCCTGTCTTAACCCTTGATAGGGGACAGGTCTCAATAACAACCACCACTGTGACAGTCTTTTTGTTGTATTTTTTCTTAAGCATAATTTTTTGTACTACAGGATGGATACAGGCTTGAATCCAGGATTGTTTTGAGTCTTGCCTGTTAAAGGGTTAACTATCTTCCCTTACACCCATGAAACATCAAATTAAAGTATAAATATAACTGTTATAGGTGCTATATTTTGGATATTATGTTGAAACCATCTACCACTTTTTCATATAGTTGCCATTACAATGTACATGTACCTAAATATTAATTTCATTATCTTTGAACTTAAGCTTTCCATATACTTGATTAGAACATTAAACCTACAGTCGTTACTTTTTGATTTAGCACAAATGAACATGTATGCATGTATGTATGAAATGTAGGTATGCAAAGTAAGGAAGTGTCTCACAGAAAAACAAATAATAATAGCCTACCAATATACAATAATAACCTTAAAACTCGATGCACATACCTACACATGAATACAAACAATGACTTACCGCGTTTTTATTTTCCATCCAAAACACTTTCTTTTGCTAATTCTTGTAGCATCATGCGTAATAAAAATCGTTGAAAAGTTACAAGTAATAATTTCATAAACTTGTTATAAGTCCGTACAAAGCATAATTAAATCACATGTTTTTTACGTATCTTATCTTCTACGGTCCAATTTTCATTTCGTATCCTTGAATTCACTTTTAAGAATGAAATACATCATAAAATTGCAAGTCGTAACACAAAATTTGCAATTTCCACTAACATAACAATGGCGCCTTCCGATCATAAGCTGTCAAATTAAAAAAAAAAGTAGTGATGTGCTTACATTTTTGAGCCATATTTGTCAAGACGGCAACATAATAAATCCAATCGGTAAATTAACGGCTTATTCGTTAATATAGGTTTAGTGAGCGTTTATGAATCAACATTTAGATAAACAGTTCATTAGGCTTAATCAGTGTATTAGTTAATGAACAGATCAAACCTCCATTAAGGAATTTTTATGAATACGGCTGTTAGCTTATAAGACTGTTAGCTTAACAGCCTTTTTTTTTGACGTTTGGAGAGCCTGTACACCTCCAAAATTATTAATTTTATTTATTATTCTTAGCATTTCTTTGACCGTGGAGACCTTTTACATCTCCACACTTAATATATATTTCACCATGGAGCCCATTCATCTCCTTATATAGCAACATTTTGACTTATTGGATACATAATAATTATGTATTCTGTAGCACTACTTTACAAGAATGTTAGTTTAACTGTCTTCTGACATGAAACATTTGTTTCATACACCTTTTTATTTACTTTTTATTGACATTTGGAGATTCTTTACACCTCCAAATCATTATCATTATTATTTATTAACTGACATTGGGGACACTTTACATCTCCAAAATTATGTATTATTGACATTAGAGAGTATACATCTCTAATTTAATTTAATATTTATTATTATTTTTTATTAATGCACAGGCAGCTTATAGCTGATACGTGCATATCAATGTCCACTTGTGTTTTGTTTATTTAGAAAATGCTTATCGAGTCTGTTTTTAAAAGAGTTCACTTAAGGTGCACTGATCACTGATTCGGGCAAACTGTTCCACACTTTCACTACGCGATTAGACAAGAAGTGTCGCCTGGGATTGCTGCTACTCTGCGTTTGTGTCAGTTTCAGGGACTGTCCTCTCAGTCTGTCATTTATGTTCCGCGTGAAAATATGGCTTAACGCTGGCACGTTGTAGTGATTTGAGTTTATTTTACTGTGATGTCATGTTTAAATAGGTATTGGCTGTTGTCTTTTATATAATAAGAATGGGATCCCTTTCTTTCCCATATATTTGTTAATCCGAATTTCGTTAGTCAGAAATTGATATCCATATAATTTACTGATATAAGCATCAATGGTCATAATTTTTGTTAAGTATAACGATTAATAGATCTAACATTACTAACCTATAACATTACATAATCTAATTACAAAAGGTATAAAATTGCTGACTATAACATTCAAAGGTCTATCTATCATTTTTTAGAAATATTTTAAGTCATACATTTGAACCTACTAATGGTTCTTACTCATATTGTTTTAATAACTAACCGAATTTCATCCAAAAAATTTAATATTTAATTTAAATTAAGAAATTTATGGACTATGATGCAACTTAGGAAACTTCCTTACCTACTCGACTCTAAGGCAGGTCAGTGTAGGTACGACGACGAGCGAAGCGAGGAGGAGTGTTAGGTTGAACTGCGACCTTACAGCGCGCGAGCCGAGCGAGCGAAGCGAGCGTGCCGCGGCAGCGGCCGGCGAAGCGCCAGGACCGACTTTTAAAATAATACTCTTACTATTTACTTACTAAGTTTATTACCAAGTTTACTTACTAAATTTATTAGGTGGTTACATTGACCATCATTACATTGGCATTGACATAATCACGCGACAACAAATAATTACAACTTGCGAATATAGACGTTGTAACAGGTATAATAAGGAAGGTTATTGCTTTTAACATTCTGGAAATGATGCTGTATGGATTTTAAAAGTTATGGGCATCGACTTTTATGACTAACAATAATTATGACCTACACAAAACTGACCACCGATTTATAATATAAATATTTATGACTTATGACAATATGACTAAAAAAAATTCGGACCTACAACGTTATTCGCTTCAAAAATCGAACTTCAAACTTTATGGGAACCAATAGAGACCCCTTTTACATCTCTAAATCTTAATTTCTCTTTATTCTGACAACTAGATGACCTTTACATCTCTAGTAGTATAGATATAGATGCTTAATAATATTGTGAACTTGTACAAAAATAATTATTTTTGTTTATTTTTTATTTTATTTTATTTTATTTTTATTTTATTTATTAGGCACACCAAACAGACAACATTCAGTACAATGATTAAAAATATACAGTGAGGACTGGTTTTAAATAAAAATGCCATCCAAAACAGGCATGCACAGCAAAGACAAATAATAAGAGCAAACACTATCCTAAAACTAAAATTATACATACATACTGATAGAATAACTTAACAACTAACATTTTTTTTCACTTTTAAATAAAATATCTATTTTCAAGCCTAGGTATGATGGAGGATAAGTTTAGCTACCTGCCTTCTGAACACTGCCAGTCGTGAGTCGAAAATATCAATTTCCCTATGTTTTAATACAAACTCATTATATTGGCGACACATTCTAACAATTGGGTTATAAAAAGAAGTGTTATTCTTGTATACTTGAAGGGCAAAAGTCCTAGGAGCGCGGGATCTAAAACGAGGGGTATTAAACGTAATTAGGGACAACAAGCTTGGCGATGTTTAATATTATGATCCTTTATTTATTTCTCTTTTTTATAAAAATGTACATAATAATCATTTTTTTATGTAATAAATTCTTTTATCTACCCAAATATCATAAACAGTCCATGATGCGTTCAAAAACCGCACATTATGACCACCATAAAAATAGACTGACTTGTTAGAATCATCTTTTCTTATCAGTGAAAGTGTTATACATTATCGTTTTCGATAAATTTTTTTCATTCAAATTTCGAACATCTTTGAAAAATAAAGGAATTTGCTTAGACCTCTATTCTAATGTCACTCGAGATGACGTTTAGTTCTAAATTAAGTGTCAATTTCGAACAAAATTGACAATTGTCACACGTAAGTAAGATTTCGAATGATATCATAGTTGCGGTTGGCTCTAGATTGTCTCTGAATTAAAAAAAAAACTATGACAGCTGCCAGAGAATTTTTCTTTACCGCCAATACCGCCATTACTTTGTTTTGTTGGAAAAAAGATTTAAATTGTGAAATTATAATAATTTCACTATACAAACTGTAAATAATTATTATTGTTCCAAATAAATTTCTGCATTTTCGCATTTGTTTTCTGTTTTATTTTATTAATAATTACTTTTAGTGGCCAAGAAAAATCAATGCCGGTCATAATTTGCGGTTACTGAACGCATCATGGAAGCTTATGATATGTGGGTAGATAAAGTAGTGGTAGTAATTATGCACAGTCGCATACACTACTTTATCTACCCACATATCATAAGCTTCCATGATGTCACATAAACTACTATAATGCATGTTATTTTAATAAGGTGTAATATTATACTGTTTTGAAAAAATAAGTCCACCTGAGTTTCTTACTGGTTCTTCTCAGGAACGGTGTAGGGTTTGAACCAGTAGTAGATTTTTTTCTCTCTCTTGATAATGTCAGACGATTCGAAAATGCTTATTAATAAGCTTACTTGAATAAAGAATAGTTTTTTTATGTTGGCACAACAAAGTGGCTCCACTCCACCTGATCGTAAGTGAAAAGTAGAGCCCAAATCGCGGCGGCAACGAACAGGAGTGACTTTGACTTGACTATCGTGACCTCACTAATGGCTCCAATGGAAGACCAGCGCTGGACTGTTTACAGGCCAGCAATATGCTGAATTGGAGACCATTTTGTGACACTATTTTTTCTCTATTTTTATATTTATGTTTCGTTTACTGTATTTAACGTGTAGGTATATTATATTGTGTCGCAAATAAATGTTTTTTTTTTCTTTTCTTTTCTATAATTGTTGTAAGGCTACCAGCCTGCCAATGCCAACATACACGGTGCTCGCGAGCATTCCGAAAGATGTTTTTGGTGACATTTTAGGTCATATAAAATTGTTTGTTTATTTTGATGTTTAGAATGCATATTCACATTCACATCTCACATTATTATTATTAATATATTTCACAAGCTACAATTCCAATTTAACATAGTAAATTCTAGATAAAATAGTATATGTAATTGAAATTAAACTAGGTATCTAAAAATCATTACAAACTATTTGTATAACACTATGTACCTAGGTAGAATCTATAATTTTTGCATATTTCGTATATTGGAATGTAGGTGGTAGGTATAATGAAATTGTATAGGCAATAAAAGTGGAGGATATTGTCACAGGTGGGCTATGAGACTATAATTTATTCCAAACTGGAAGAATATATCATTCGATATTGCGGAGCAATAATATGGACTTCCTACCTCACAAATGGCTCCATTTTACAAGTTATCATTCTACGAGTATCTATTGATTTCATAACAATGTATCTTTTACACCTTTTGATTTTAATATACTATATTTAGGTCATCATCATCATCAGCCTATGATAGTCCACTGCTGGACGTAGGCCTCTCCTATTAACTATGCGTAGGTATAGACGCATTAGGAGGTAAATGCCCAAACTACTAGACTAGGTACTATTAATATTAATGAGTACTAGGTACTATATAATATTGAATTAAAACTAGTTTTTAATACAGTGGCCATCAAATATATCGTAGCGTCCGGAGTGCTCAAAAATATCTGAGCACGCCTTTATCGTTAATGCAATAAAGGCGTGTTCAGATATTTTTGAACGCTTCCGAAGCTACGAGATATCTGATGGAGACAGTACTAGGGCACTTTACGAAACCAAGTTTTTAAAATAAAATTACCATTTTCCACCGACTTCATAAAAATGACTGTATGACTTCGATAAATTCGACTGTACGATTTTTTCTCAAACTTACTACGGAATGTTGATGTGACTTACTTTAAATTAAGCCCGGAAGCCCGGTCTTTTGTTTTGAAACTTCAAATTGTGACACTAGGTATTGACATTCAGCCACAGAAAAAAAAGAACTTAGAACTAATGTCTATGCCACCAGGTAAAAGGATACCTCAAACAGATTTAAAAAAAGTTAGGCGCCAATGTTTTTTTTTAATGTTTTACGATACTGTACTGTTGGTTTACTTACAAATTATTACAGTATGGTTCAGCGAAATCAGTTCGTTTTATTTCATTGCAAGTTTGAGAAAAGCACTATATAAATATCGGCGAGAAACAGGGTTACAGGCTGCGTATCCCTATCTGGCCTCAGTTCCTTCGGCCAGATATATCTACTTGCCCTGTGTAACCCTTCGTTTCTCGTCCTCTATAGTAATGTACTATTACGTTTCTTACCTCAGAACTTCCGACTGGGTGAACCGCTTTGGAGTGGTCCCATTTTGAATTTGGTGCAGTTCTGACAATGGCATCCATGCGTTTTCGCATGGATGCCATTGTCAGAACTGGACAATTACCTACGCTGGACCTTAACAATCTTAAATTTGTATTTGCATAAAGTCAAAGTCAAACTATTCCTTATTAATAAGCATTTTCGTTCGTCTGACACTATCAAGAGAGAAAAAACAACAAATCTACATAATTATGCACGACAAATGGACAAATAACACAATATCACGCCAAACGATTTCGTAATTCCTTTAGATGATTGTCAGCGGTATCCAAATTAACGTCGTTTGAGTAACGATAAGAAAGTCTATTTGTCTATAGGTTCATATGATATATAGTTCTGTTAAAAAAAATTTCTAAGGATAACTTCCATGAATCAGGTTTGTTTTCTGTTTGCAGTAATAAGTTGCTTTTTAAAAATAATCTGAAATGCGTTTTAATAAATTAGATATTACAAAACGAAGGTAAAAACCATAATTCTTTCATATAATTTTATCATTTTTACATTTGACATTTAGACATTCTTGAATGCAACCACATTTTTCGTAATTGAGAACCGGCTTATTTTCTTTTTATTTTGTGTATGGCATGTTCGGCATAATGTGTTCGAAATTTGTTAATCTTGGTAAAAATATACTAGCGTTTTTGTTTGTTTGGTCGAATTGACTAGTGGCCCATGCTGAAAAAATTGGTGACCTATCTAGAACGATATAAGAGCATAAAATAATAAGATTTAGCACTATGCTGTCACTTACACAAAAGATCCCAATGAGTCGAAGTGTAGCCGTAAGGGCCCCGGCCCCACCAATAAGATAAGAGATGCCGTCACTTGTAAGCTGTCCAACTGAGTGCAGGTGAGAATTCAAAAGTACAGGTAGAGTGAGTACATTTTGGTTACATATTTTTGTACGGCATTCTTACCACCGGTAGATCCATGAAAAATAATAAGAAATAATGAAATGATAAAAAAATGGTGCGCCACAAAGCCGGATTTTTTATTGTATATTAAATGACCCATAATTTTTTCAGCATGGGCCGCTAGTCTAGAAGTGATTGTGCAAAAGTTAATTAATTATGACTATTATGAGTGATTCAGATGAACTGATGATCAAATACTGGGATTTTACTTAAACTAAAGAACAAAATTATTGATTTACTTATTTTACTCTTAGTTAGTTGTGTGTAGGTAACTACGGATTTATTGGTATATTCCTATTCATTCTTTAAGTAGGTACGTAACCCATTTTATTGTTTTCGAGTAGGTATAGGTACTAAACTCCAAACTGGAGTTCGAGGCCAAAAAAACTGCGAAAATGTTGCCACACAAAAAAAAACAGACGTTGAGATAACTTATTTATTAGTAATTATAATTGTTCAATTTATAGAAATAATATTATTTACTTATTTTCACGTAGATATCAGATATTGTAATAAAAAAATAATTATCCGCAATTATTAGTAACAAAGTTGGTATTGCGCTTGTATCACCTCAGGTGCTAATAACATTTGGTACAACAATGTAACTACACATGGATTATTAAAACCCTATTTCTGCCTATGTTTAGCTAATTACAGAATAATACTGTGTAGCGTGCTTTTACATCTTAGGCTTGTCACTGTTATTCCACAACTGACGTCTGTTCTGAGTGCTCGAATGCTTTCTGTTGCTCCGTGGTGATTTCTGCCTTGTTATATATTTATTTTTTGATTACTTCAATCTGTTGTTATTTTTCTTGACTCGTTAATTTTGTGTGTTCTACTTCTTTTCAAAATAGCCTTTGAAACTTAGGCTCCTATCCATTTTTTTTAGTTCTTTACAATACAATTTTGTCATATCATTTTTAGTTTAGAGAAAAGAAAAGTTTGTAGGTATTTACTTGTTTTTAATAAAATCCTAGTTCTGTTAACAAAAAGGTGTACAAATATTACAGGGGTATGTAATGTTTTTATTAGGAATAATTTTAAATAAATTCATGAAATGACAAAAAGGTTGGTGAAACCTGAAAACTTTATTTGACAATGACATAAGAGACTTTGACAGATTTGACAGTAACGCATCTGTCGCAGTTTCTTTGGCCTCGAACTCCAGTTTGGAGATTAGGTATGTATTTGGCTGTCGTAGAAAAAGTATTGTATACAATCATAACAATATGAAGGCTAATATATATAAAGCCTTCATATTGTTACAATTATATAAAATACTTTTTTTTTTTATTCTTATAGGCTCACCAACAATCATTTACACAATTTCATATGCTAAATAGCAGTTTCATCTATGTGATTTACAGTAGTGCAACAATTAATTAAAGGTAAACACCTCATACACATATTATGAAGTAAACATAAGTTTTATTAAACTTAGTAATAGTAAATCTAAAGGTTAATTTCTATACAGATTTATACCAACTTAATAAAAAAAAAGAGAAAAATGTCATCCTTGATACAAGTTTGTTATTTCATCTAGTACTTAATTAGACAAATCCAAAGAGTCCAAACTTGAAAGGGTAACAGAGATATCACCTTATTATTATTTTTATCTACCCAAATATCATAAACAGTCCATGATGTGTTCAAAAACCGCACATTATGACCACCATAAAAATAGACTGACTTGTTAGAATAAATTTCTTATCTGTGAAAGTGATATTATAACTAAATAATATTATCGTTTTCGATAATATTATTTCATTCAAATTGCGAACATCTTTGGAAAATAAAGGAATTTGCTTAGACCTCTATTCTAATATCACTCGAGATGACGTTTAGTTCTAAATTAAGTGTCAATTTCGAACAAAATTGACAATTGTCACACGTAAGTAAGATTTCGAATGATATGATAGTTGCGGTTGGCTCTAGATTGTCTCTGAATTAAAAAAAAAAAACTATGACAGCTGCCAGAGAATTTTTTATACCGCCAATACCGCCATTACTTTGTTTTGTTGAAAAAAGATTTAAATTGTGAAATTATAATAATTTCACTATACAAACTGTAAATAATTATTATTGTTCCAAATATATTTCTGCATTTTCGCATTTGTTTTCTGTTTTATTTTATTAATATTTAATTACTTTTAGTGGCCAAGAAAAATCAATGCCGGTCATAATTTGCGGTTACTGAACGCATCATGGAAGCTTATGATATGTGGGTAGATAAAGTAGTGTATGCGACTGTACATAATTAGGCATTATGTACAGTCACATAAACTACTATATTGATATCTGATAGTATCCGATCCGAAGTGGATCAAATTTAACTTGCAAGAATTGATGAACGACCAACAAACATTGCACAGATGAAACCAGATACAAACCCGTATCAAGGGACTGCCAGCAACAATATTTATACACAGAAATTAAATAAATAAAAAAAAGTTTTAAGTTAAACGGTTTTTATTGCACCAAAAACTAAAAAATAAAAATTTGTTATAACTAACCGTAGATGCAACTTTCTGTAGATTACTCACGTAAAACTATTGTCACTGTAGTTTTCCCAAGTCGGATGCTGAAAGCCACGTTTAGCCTCTATGTCAGTGGATTAAGCGTTACCTAATCGGAAACTTTTACCAAACTGAAATAAAAACGTGGGGCGTACGCAATTGTGATTAAGTCACTATAGTTATTTAAGAACACACATATAAATCAAGACAGCATAATGTAATAAGTTTTGTTCTGGCCTTGATAAAAGCTATTTACCTCTGTGGAAGTGATGGAACAGATGGATGATTTATTGCAAAATTAAAGCTGCAATTACATATTTTGAACTTGTATGTTTCTTTCTTCATAATAACGCCCCACGTTTTTATTTTAGTTTAGTAAAAGTTTCCGATTAGGTAACGCTTAATCCACTGACATAGAGGCTAAACGTGGCTTTCAGCATCCGACTTGGGAAAACTACAGTGACAATAGTTTTACGTGAGTAATCTACAGAAAGTTGCATCTACGGTTAGTTATAACAAATTTTTATTTTCTAGTTTTTGGTGCAATAAAAACCGTTTAACTTAAAACTTTTTTTTATTTATTTAATTTTTAAGTTTTTAGTGCAATTGTTAAGTTAATTTCCGATACTATACCGATGTTGTTTGTAATGTGTAATACAATAATTATGCATGCTAAGTAGCGTTTATACTCTCGCGCTTTCATCACGAATCACGACACATATGTAAACGTAATGGGGCCATTCCATATGAAATCATCAAATGAGGTGCGCTGCATGCTTTCCGATTTGTATGGAAAAAATCATGGATGATAATATAGGTATGCTTTACATAAAACCGTAGTTGTTTAATTTTTAAACAGCCTAACAGCCAGATAACATAGGTCTGAAGTTTAAAAATAAGCGATTTTTGAGGTCGATGAAAATTGCTTTAACTTTTCGTTAATGTGTGAAACTGAATTTTATTATATGTTAATTTACTATTTAATATGTGTACTTGTACATGTATGTATTACAGTTTGTATATTTTTATTACTTATTGTATGACAAACTTCTAAAACGTCATGTTATTTTCCTAATGTTCAGTGATGTTCAGTAGCTTTTATTGGATTGCTCGCTTGGTCTAGACAGGTATTTTTTTTTAATTAACAAGCTCAAATAGTCTTTAAATGAAAACTTTAACAATATTTTTGAATTTAGTTCTTCTAACTTAAAAAAACAGTAAATTGCAAAACCATTTTTGTAGAATGTGCTTTTTATGACGTTAAAAAAAACCATGTTTGGCAAAGTTTAAAGATCTGAAAAGTACACAGAAGAGAAGAACTTACTTTGCTCTTTGTAAATCATCTTTATTTATATTGTGTTATTGATTTTTGAAAGAGATATGATTTTTTGAAATCTACAAGTTAGCAAGAAGTTTCAAAGTAGTTGTTTAAGTTAATGTTTTTTTTTTATCACGGACAACATTTATAAACGTAATAAACAACAAAATGATGGTTGTTGATTCCCTCGTTTACTATGTACAGTCAACCAAAAAAGTGGTACACCACTTTCTTGATGGTAAGCATGAAAATGCTAGTGGCACATCTTATAATACGTCTGAAATAGGGTACTTATAGGTTTTATTACACATGCCTACTGTCTTTAGATAAGAGTAATGATGTTGATTCAATAATGCGATAACAATAAAAAATACCAGGTTGTATCATAATTTTGTGCCAGTTTCAAACGGCACCTTACGAGACGGAAGATATCCAAAAATGTTAATGTCGTAAAGGTAGTCAGGTAATAATACTTTACACACACACACGCACATATATATGTCGGAGTCGCGCTTCAGTTCGCGCAGACCTGTACGACACGTCGAGTCATCGAACGCCAGAATTGTGTTATTTACAATTTTGTTTGCAATGTTTACAATTAATTTGTTAAGAGTTACTAAATCTAGAAAACGATAAGCAATGTATTGCTTGGAGTGGTCTTTGCTTTGGTCCATGCATCAGGTAGATAATAAAACCCGGTTGAGATCTACCCGCCTGTGAAGCAGGTAGTTTATGATCTGACAGTATAAAAGGTCACTAGCGCCGTTTTCATGATGCATTCGCATTCGCGCGTTAGACTTAGAAAGAAGTAATTCTTGCTTTAGACATTGGAAAGTCAATTCATTAGATTCAGATCGTTCTTTCCTAGCATCCTGACGAAAGTCGTTATTTCTTGTGTTTTGAAATTGGTAAAGCATGGACTCAAACTTAGAACTCTCCATTCGTTTTCCATTAGTTGTTGTTGTTGTTTAAAGTGTTTTAATTAATCGTATTTTAAGTGTGTACCTATTGTAATGATCTAAAATTGTAATTACCAATGATTTGAAAAGATTAAAACATACAACCCGCTGAGTTTCTTCCTGGTTCTTCTCTGTTGCGGTTTAACTCTTGCGAACCAGAGTAGTAATAAAAAAAGATCTTAATTCATGTTGTGTTTTCATTATGAGTCCATGCCTACATGCATAAGTGCGTAGATAGCTAAACCATCTCCCTATAGCTCGGCCGGAACCTGATATAAAGGGCATTACGCCGAAATCAGAAGTCGGGATCTGGATTCACCAAGCTCACAAAACAGTGAGTGCTAGCTGGTAATGTAACACAATGTAAACGGTAAGGTTTAAAATCGGCAACAGTTGGTAAGGTAATGATTGTTCACAATTTTTGCAGTAAAGTTACGTGATTGTTACAAAGCAGTTATCTGGCTTTGTTCCTTTTTGTGATTTCTGTTGTAACGATACGTGTGGGTATGTACCATACCCACTTGACCAAAAAAAATACAGTAATTCTAGTAATGTCAAATTATTTCCTGGCCCATAATCGTTTCTTTCTTAGTTTTGAAAACACTAGCAGTTCCGAAGGCTACCTGCCCGAGCCCTTTGTTTTGTTTTGTAGTGTGCTAAAAAATTAATTCTTTATCGTGACAAACATTTTCTATCCGTTTCTGTTGCGAAAACTTTTCTATGCGTGTGAAATTACCGTTACAGATGTTCAACCTCAAGATCACTGTGAGAGTGGTCAGCGTTTTCGTCCGTGATGGCGATGTCGCTGTGGTGATGAAACGAGCGCAATTTCTGACAATTTATTGCAAGGTTTACAAGAAAATAAGAGAATAGCTGCCAAAGATGCGAGTTTTGGAGCAACAGAAATAAAATGACAGGTTTCGTTCCAATTGTTTTAATTCAAAATCGAAGTAGCAATTTAAAAATTAACGGTTGACATTTGTTTGTGAGTTTTTGTGTCCTCAAAACGTTTTATTATTTGCGAGATTAACTTTGTTGTAGTAAAGTGAAGTCCATCATTATTTTAATGACAAAGTGTACTAGATGCCAATACCCTAAACTTAACTTTCTAGTCTCGTTAGAGCCCAACCTCATCGGGCTGAGCCCGCGTGCAAATTATTTCTGTGATGAAACTGATACCGTACAAATTGATATTTTCAGTTCAACATGGTGAACCAGAGCAGCCTGCCGGCATCATGCCTGTTGCTGTCATCACGTCCCGACGGTGTGGCAGAGGATGAAGACTGGTGTCGCTGCTGCCTATCGTGATGAAGACTGGTGTCGCTGCTGCCTATCGTGATGAAGACTGGTGTCGCTGCTGCCTTCCTTGAACACGTGGTGCAACGCGTGGTGTGTCCACACCATTACAACAGACAGCGTTGTTGATCCGGTGAGAAGTTCACATTTTGTTGGGCTATTTGAGCCCTGAGCTAATTAGTGAAACTAATGTTGTAGTAGTAATCGAGGGCTTATCCTTTTTGAGTTTATCAAATTGAAAATGCCGATGATGATGATGAAGGTCATGATGAAGGTCATGATGAAGGTCATGATGAAGGTCATGATGAAGGTCATGATGAAGGTCATGATGGTGGTCATGATGGTGGTCATGATGGTGGTCATGATGGTGGTCATGATGGTGGTCATGATGGTGGTCATGATGGTGGTCATGATGGTGGTCATGATGGTGGTCATGATGGTGGTCATGATGGTGGTCATGATGGTGGTCATGATGGTGGTCATGATGGTGGTCATGATGGTGGTCATGATGGTGGTCATGATGGTGGTCATGATGGTGGTCATGATGATGATCATGATGACGGTTATGATGTTGGTGGTGATAGTCATTTCTTATTATTTGGGCTGTCCATAGTTTCAATTTGACTACTTTAGTTTAATTAAAGTTGTGGATTATAATTATTGGAATTAGTCATTTAGTTTGCAATCGTATAATGAAACTTTTTACATTCAATTTGGTTACGATTTCTCAGACTGCATACACCATTTTATCATTCGTAGTCGTAGGTGTAAAATCGGATCTATTTTTCCGTCTCAGTGCGGCCACGATTGTGGGTGGCATGCGTTTGGTTTGATGGTGTAATCGGTCGATGTGTTTTTGGTTTGGTTACCGGATGGAGGTAGACCAATTATTGCTGGATGGAAGCAATTGTGGCTTGGTTACCGGATGGAGGTAGACCAGTTTTGTTGTTGCTGGATGGAAGCAACTGTGGTTTTGGTTACCGGATGGAGGTAGACCAACTTTAGAGTACTGTAACCTATTTGTTATTTTTGTTGAACAGTTTCATTTGACTATTGCAGAACTATGTCTGTTACTGGCTAGTAAAGTAGTAAGAAGTTAATGACTGGTTAAAATTCAAATTACAAAGTGGTCTATTTAATTTTCTATTAGTAATGTGAGTACATAGGTACTCATTGGAAACTTAGAATTTTGTTTTCCGTAAAACGGTTATTAAGAAAACTACAACTTTATTTTCGCTTTTATTTTTACCATTTTGCGTTAGAATTGGTAATGCCACGAAATAAGTTATTGTTGTTTAATGTAATTGATGACTATGTCACATGAGTTTTCGATGGAAAAAAAAAAAACGTGACTTTTATTTTAATAAGGAAGTCTCTTGACTGGACTTGATTCGTTAATTTAAATTGATTTTGTTTTTTTAACTGGTAAAATTAAGCTGGCATTATCAAAATTGACAGTTTTTTTTTGTGTGTGACTTTGTGCTGATGGAACGCAATCAGACAAAGTTGAAACCTTAATTGAAAGGCCGTTTAAGGTCTTGGAGGTACTTGATAGCGATCGTATTAGTTTGAAGAAACTAAAGTTTAAATGCACCTACAAGTACGCTCATGACCAAATTAGAAAATTCATCAATGTGGAAACTTGTCTCTCATAATCTGATCCTAGTACAAGTGATAAAGTTAAGCGAGCATCTTGATTTTTTTTGTTTTTTTGGCCGCACCGTAGTCACGTGCCGTAGTTGTAACTGTGGCCTTATGGTCGTTCAGAGCGCAATGCTCGGCACTGATACGGCGGGGGCCTGAGTCTGTGTGACTAGATTGTGATATGGCTCATTTTGATTGGCCGAGAATCTTGTTGATTCTGTTGTGAGAATTTAAAAATCATGATGTAAACTTGTGTGTGTTGTTTAATTCGATTAAAAGAAAAATATCTTGAGACTTTTTTCCGAGTTCTATTGAAATAATGTTTTCATAAAATGAGGCTATCAAAGCCAGGTGGTACTAATGCAAGAGAAAGCATTCAGACACATTAAATTGGAATTAATGAAATGACATGGAAGTAATTTTTAATTCAGTTGGAAAAGTTGAATTTTGTTTTCCTTGAGTTGAATTGATTTTTTTTACGGAGACAGATGTTGGTCAGGGTGACCGAGCGGTAACAAAGATTACTGGTGTACATGTTTGTTTCAGACACAAGCGAGGACGCTTGTCACGTCAGAATGGCCGTGTCGGAGTCGCGCTTCAGTTCGCGCAGACCTGTACGACACGTCGAGTCATCGAACGCCAGAATTGTGTTATTTACAATTTTGTTTGCAATGTTTACAATTAATTTGTTAAGAGTTACTAAATCTAGAAAACGATAAGCAATGTATTGCTTGGAGTGGTCTTTGCTTTGGTCCATGCATCAGGTAGATAATAAAACCCGGTTGAGATCTACCCGCCTGTGAAGCAGGTAGTTTATGATCTGACAGTATAAAAGGTCACTAGCGCCGTTTTCATGATGCATTCGCATTCGCGCGTTAGACTTAGAAAGAAGTAATTCTTGCTTTAGACATTGGAAAGTCAATTCATTAGATTCAGATTCAGATCGTTCTTTCCTAGCATCCTGACGAAAGTCGTTATTTCTTGTGTTTTGAAATTGGTAAAGCATGGACTCAAACTTAGAACTCTCCATTCGTTTTCCATTAGTTGTTGTTGTTGTTTAAAGTGTTTTAATTAATCGTATTTTAAGTGTGTACCTATTGTAATGATCTAAAATTGTAATTACCAATGATTTGAAAAGATTAAAACATACAACCCGCTGAGTTTCTTCCTGGTTCTTCTCTGTTGCGGTTTAACTCTTGCGAACCAGAGTAGTAATAAAAAAAGATCTTAATTCATGTTGTGTTTTCATTATGAGTCCATGCCTACATGCATAAGTGCGTAGATAGCTAAACCATCTCCCTATAGCTCGGCCGGAACCTGATATAAAGGGCATTACGCCGAAATATACATTACATATTTGTGACAAGCTTTTTTGCTGACTTTTGCATGATATGAACATGAATTCGTAAATCGTGCATTAACACAAGGGTCATACACACTGACATACTTAATTACGTACATCGCAGCTTAAATAAAGGTTCTTGTTGTTGTTAATGACTAATAAAATATAGTTATGAATAATTTAATGTGTTTTATTTAAAATAGTGAAGTCATAGAGCGCCGGAAAATAGTCGTAAAAAGTTCCGAAAAATGGACATTAAAAAAAATCATAATTCTCACAGAAATCGAAAACACAAACCAAATGAAACGGATTCCTATAGAATAGAGTTGGTACTATCTTTTGTATTACTTTTTGGATTTTTTTATATTGCCAAACATGATGAAATTTGAAGTCAAAGTTGAGCAATTTCGTAAAATGGCCAACTTTACCATTCTTTTTTTCAGCTAAATGAAAAGTTTGTGATCAAACCCTCAGTTATTTTATGAGAGCAATACTTGTACTATACAGTAAAAAAATATTAATTCCCTAAGCCCAGTAGACATGCTGCAAAATCCAATAGAAAATGGGCGGAATTTGAAAATATTCACAAAACTTTCAACATTTATGATGGAATAAGTAAAATAGCTTGATGCATATTAATAATAACATTTTAAAGTACGTTTACTAGACAATCAGAAAAATTATATAAAAAATGTATATTAGTTACCGAAACAAATTAACATCGCTTCTCGTGGAACCTCAAAAACAGGTAAATTGAAACTTAAAGCGGGCCCCATCTGGATGAGCAGCAAGTAAAAAAAAAGTATTGACGGTTTACGTACAACTTATTTAAGACTATCATCCTTGATTTTTTTCAAACTGTTTAAAAATCAGTCAGCGCGGAATTAAATCAGAATCTGATGATTTCATATGGAATGGCCCAATGGACATTATTTTATGTGTAACGGGAGGCGAATCCCTGCTGAATAGATATTTTTAGAAATCCGACACCATTTTTTATTAAACGGTTTTTATTAACTTCACCGCGTATCAACTGTCGTCGATGCTTCAAATCTTGTGATCGATTTTTCGACCACTTCTACTGCACGAAAATCAATGAAATTTGGAACTCTTATCAAGTCCCCATGACAATGCAATATTATAATATTTGTATCCTTGCATCCTCAAAGCCTGATGCTGCAGACGTACTGCTTGCCTTAACCGAGAGTGTTAGACACGTGAAATTGAAAGTATAGCATGTTTGGCATAATCAAATACTAACAGCCTGATCTTGACTTCCAACTCCTCACTCCTGATGCTGCAGTACTGCCTACAATAACCGCAAGGTTTATCTTTTATCGATATCTTGATTTTAAAGAAGTTCTTTAGATATTACTTAAGTAGAAACATGCGAATTTAATACTAACGTCCAACTCCTCAAATCTGATACTCCAGTGTTACTGCCTGCCACAACCGCTAGGTTTAGCGTTATGCAGATTTTGAAGTACTGCTTTAGATATTACGTAGAAATATACGGATTTAATTATCATCATCATCATCATCATATCAGCCGAAAGACGTTCACTGGTGAATATAGGCCTCTCCCAAAGATTGCCACAAGGACCGGCCCTGTGCCACCTGCATCCAGCGACCTTCACCAGGTCATGAGTCCACCTTGTGGCGGGCCTACCCACGCTGCGCCTTCCGGTATGTGACCGCCACTCAAAAACCTTATCGCCCCAACGGCCATCGGTTCCACGCGCAACGAGCCCCGCCCACTGCCACTTCAATTTAGCGATTCGAAGAGCTATATCGGTTACTTTGATTCTGCTGCGGATGGTCTCATTTCTAATCCGATATCGCAGAGAGACTCCTAGCATAGCCCTCTCCATTGCCCTTTGGGTGACATTGAGCCTTCTTATGAGGACTGCAGCCCTGCAGTTGATATAGTGACAGCGTGAGTGGATCGCGTAGGATGAGCTGGAGGGCCTGCGGCCCTCCAGCTGATAGAGTGACAGCGTGAGTGGATCGCGTAGGATGAGCCGTCGGGCCTGCGGCCCTCCAGCTGATATAGTGACAGCGTGAGTGGATCGCGTAGGATGAGCCGTCGGGCCTGCGGCCCTCCAGCTGATAGAGTGACAGCGTGAGTGGATCGCGTAGGATGAGCCGTCGGGCCTGCGGCCCTCCAGCTGATAGAGTGACAGCGTGAGTGGATCGCGTAGGATGAGCCGTCGGGCCTGCGGCCCTCCAGCTGATATAGTGACAGCGTGAGTGGATCGCGTAGGATGAGCGGTCGGGCCTGCGGCCCTCCAGCTGATAGAGTGACAGCGTGAGTGGATCGCGTAGGATGAGCCGTCGGGCCTGCGGCCCTCCAGCTGATATAGTGACAGCGTGAGTGGATCGCGTAGGATGAGCCGTCGGGCCTGCGGCCCTCCAGCTGATATAGTGACAGCGTGAGTGGATCGCGTAGGATGAGCCGTCGGGCCTGCGGCCCTCCAGCTGATAGAGTGACAGCGTGAGTGGATCGCGTAGGATGAGCCGTCGGGCCTGCGGCCCTCCAGCTGATAAGAGTGACAGCGTGAGTGGATCGCGTAGGATGAGCCGTCGGGCCTGCGGCCCTCCAGCTGATAGAGTGACAGCGTGAGTGGATCGCGTAGGATGAGCCGTCGGGCCTGCGGCCCTCCAGCTGATATAGTGACAGCGTGAGTGGATCGCGTAGGATGAGCCGTCGGGCCTGCGGCCCTCCAGCTGATAGAGTGACAGCGTGAGTGGATCGCGTAGGATGAGCCGTCGGGCCTGCGGCCCTCCAGCTGATATAGTGACAGCGTGAGTGGATCGCGTAGGATGAGCCGTCGGGCCTGCGGCCCTCCAGCTGATAGAGTGACAGCGTGAGTGGATCGCGTAGGATGAGCCTTCGGGCCTGCGGCCCTCCAGCTGATATAGTGACAGCGTGAGTGGATCGCGTAGGATGAGCCGTCGGGCCTGCGGCCCTCCAGCTGATAGAGTGACAGCGTGATTGGATCGCGTAGGATGAGCCGTCGGGCCTGCGGCCCTCCAGCTGATAGAGTGACAGCGTGAGTGGATCGCGTAGGATGAGCCGTCGGGCCTGCGGCCCTCCAGCTGATATAGTGACAGCGTGAGTGGATCGCGTAGGATGAGCCGTCAGGCCTGCGGCCCTCCAGCTGATAGAGTGACAGCGTGAGTGGATTGCGTAGGATGAGCCGTCGGGCCTGCGGCCCTCCAGCTGATATAGTGACAGCGTGAGTGGATCGCGTAGGATGAGCCGTCGGGCCTGCGGCCCTCCAGCTGATAGAGTGACAGCGTGAGTGGATCGCGTAGGATGAGCCTTCGGGCCTGCGGCCCTCCAGCTGATATAGTGACAGCGTGAGTGGATCGCGTAGGATGAGCCGTCGGGCCTGCGGCCCTCCAGCTGATATAGTGACAGCGTGAGTGGATCGCGTAGGATGAGCCGTCGGGCCTGCGGCCCTCCAGCTGATATAGTGACAGCGTGAGTGGATCGCGTAGGATGAGCCGTCGGGCCTGCGGCCCTCCAGCTGATATAGTGACAGCGTGAGTGGATCGCGTAGGATGAGCCGTCGGGCCTGCGGCCCTCCAGCTGATAGAGTGACAGCGTGAGTGGATCGCGTAGGGATAGCCGTCTGGCCTGCGGCCCTCTAGCTGATAGAGTGACCGCGTGAATGGTTCGCGTAGAGCGGGCCGTCGGGCCTGCGGCCCTCCAGCTGATGAAGTGACAGCGTGAGTGGATCGCGTAGCGTAGGGCGAGCCGTCGGGCCTTCGGCCCTCCAGCTGATAGAGTGACAGCGTGAGTGGATCGCGTAGGGCAGGCCATCGGGCCTGCGGCCCTCCAGCTGATACAGTGACAGCGTGAGTGGTTCGTTTAGGGCGGGCCGTCGGGCCTGCGGCCCTCCAGCTGGTAGAGTGACAGCGTGAGTGGATCGCGTAGAGCGAGCCGTCGAGCCTGCGGCCCTCCGGCTGATAGACTCACAGCGTGAGTTGTTCACGTAGGACGAACCATCGGGCCTGCAGCGCTCAGGCTGATAGACTCACAGCGTGAATGACTCGCGCAGGACGTGCCGTTGGACCTGCAGTCATCAGGTTGATAAGACTGAGAGTATGAGTATACTCCTCGGGTTCGCGTAGGGCGTGCCGTCGGGCTTGCGGCCGTCCGGTTGATAGACAGAGAGTTTGAGCCCCTCCGGTTCACGTAGTGCGTGCCATAGACTCGTCCTCGACTCGTCGATAACGTCAGACCTGCGGTCCTCCGGTTGGTCGACTGACAGTATGTGTTTATATTTTACAGTCTTGAAATTCGACTTGTATAATGTGTACAATATACAAATTTAAACTTGATTTTCTCAATGAACCAAATTGATTGATATATTCCTTACTGTCAGATCTCTGTTATCTAAGGTATTGTATGAATAACACGTCCATTTGAGACACTTCGGGCATTCAAGCTGACATTTTTTTAGTGTCGAATTTTTTAAAAATATCTATTCAGTAGGGATTCCCCTCTCGTTACACATAAAATAATGTCCATTACGTTTACATATGTGTCGTGATTCAAGCGCGAGAGTTAAACGCTAGCATGCATAATTGTATTGCATATTACAAACAACATCTTTGATCTAGAATAAGTAGGTATAGTATCGGAAATTAATTTTACAATTGCACTAAAAACTTGAAAATAAAATAAGTAAAAAAAGTTTTAATTTAAACGGTTTTTATTGCACCAAAAACTAGAAAATAAAAATTAGTTATAACTAACCCTAGATGCTACTTTCTGTAGATTAGCCACGTGAAACTATTATCACTGTAGTCTTCCCAAGTTGGATGCTGAAAGCCACGTTTAGCCTCTATGTCAGTGGATTAAGCGTTACCTAATCGGAAACTTTTACCAAACTAAAATAAAAACGTGGGGCGTTATTATAAAGAAACATACAAGTTCAAAATATGCAATTGTAGCTTTAATTTTGCAATTAATCATCCATCTGTTCCAACACTTCTACACAGGTAAATAACTTTTATCAAAGCCAGAACAAAACTGTTGATTTCTATGTTTGTTATTAAATAACTATAGTGACTTAATCACAATTGCGTACGCCCCACGTTTTTATTTCAGTTTGGTAAAAGTTTCCGATTAACGCTTAATCCACTGACATAGAGGCTAAACGTGGCTTTCAGCATCCAACTTGGGAAGACTACAGTGATAATAGTTTCTCTCTCAAATGGACGTGTTATTCATACAATAAGTACCTTAGATAACAGACATCTGACAATAAGGAATATATATATCAATCAATTTGGTTTATTGAGAATTTTCAAGTTAAAATTTTTATACAAGTCGGATTTCGAGACTATAAAATATAAACTCATTCTCTGAGTCGACCAACCGGAAGAACCGCAGGTCTGACGGAAAGTCCGACGCGAACCGAGGGCCTAAAGGGTCAATCCATGCAATCTGTCAACCCGAGGGCCATAGGCCCGACGGCACTATAGCACGCTCTACGTGAATCCGAGAGACTCACACTCTCTGTAAGTATATCATTCGGATTTATAATAACGCCCCACGTTTTTATTTCAGTTTGGTAAAAGTTTCCGATTAACGCTTAATCCACTGACATAGAGGCTAAACGTGGCTTTCAGCATCCAACTTGGGAAGACTACAGTGATAATAGTTTCACGTGGCTAATCTACAGAAAGTAGCATCTAGGGTTAGTTATAACTAATTTTTATTTTCTAGTTTTTGGTGCAATAAAAACCGTTTAAAATAAAAACTTTTTTTACTTATTTTATTTAAATTTAATATCTCGATTGACAAATAAAAACCAAAGGCTCGGCGTGGTTAATGTAAGGTTGAATGCCCGAAGTATCTCAAATGGACGTGTTATTCATACAATAAGTACCTTAGATAACAGACATCTGACAATAAGGAATATATATATCAATCAATTTGGTTTATTGAGAATTTTCAAGTTAAAATTTTTATACAAGTCGGATTTCGAGACTATAAAATATAAACTCATTCTCTGAGTCGACCAACCGGAAGAACCGCAGGTCTGACGGAAAGTCCGACGCGAACCGAGGGCCTAAAGGGTCAATCCATGCAATCTGTCAACCCGAGGGCCATAGGCCCGACGGCACTATAGCACGCTCTACGTGAATCCGAGAGACTCACACTCTCTGTAAGTATATCATTCGGAGGACCGCAGGTCCGAGTGCACGTCCTACGCAAACCACCTGCGCTGTCAGCCTATCAACCGGAGGGCCGCAGACCCGACAGCTGGCCCTACACAATTCACTCACGCTGTCACTCTATCAGCTGGAGGGCCGCAGGCCCGACGGCTCGCCCTTCACGAACCACTCACGCTGTCACTCTATCAGCTGGAGGGCCGCAGGCCCGACGGCTCGCCCTACGCGAACCACTCATGCTGTCACTCTATCAGCTGGAGGGCCGCAGGCCCGACGGCTCAGCCTATGCGAACCACTCACGCTGTCACTCTATCAGCTGGAGGGCCGCAGGCCCGACGGCTCGCCCTACACGAACCACTCACGCTGTTATTCTATCAGCTGGAGGGCCGCAGGCCCGACGGCTCACCCTACGCGAACCACTCATGCTGTGACTCTATCAGCTGGAGGGCCGCAGGCCCGGCGGCTCGCCCTACGCGAACCACTCACACTGTCATTCTATCAGCTGGAGGGCCGCAGGCCCGAGGGCCCGCCCTACGCAAACCACTCACGCTGTCACTCTATCAGCTGGAGGGCCGTAGGCCCGACAGCTCACCCTACACGAACCACTCACGCTGTTACTCTATCAGCTGGAGGGCCGCAGGCCCGACGGCTCGCCCTACGCGATCCACTCACGCTGTCACTCTATCGGCTGGAGGGCCGTAGGCCCGACGGCCCGCCCTACGCGAAACACTCACGCTGTTAGTCTATCAGTCGGACCCAACAGCTCGCCCTACGCGAACCACTCACGCTGTCACTCTATCAGCTGGAGGGCCGCAGGCCCAACGGCTCTCCCTATACGATCCACTCACGCTGCCACTCTATCAGATGGAGGGCTGCAGGCCCGACGGCTCGCCCTACGCGATTCACTTACGCTGTTACTCTATCAGATGGAGGGCCGTAGGCCCGACGGATCGCCCTACGCGAACCACTCACGCTGTCACTCTATCAGCTGGAGGGCCGCAGGTCCGACGGCTCGCCCTGCGCGAACCACTCACGCTGTCACTCTATCAGCTGGAGGGCCGCAGGTCCGACGGCTCGCCCTGCGCGAATCACTCACGCTGTTACTCTATCAGCTGGAGGGCCGCAGGCCCGACAGCCCGCCCTACGCAAACCACTCACGCTGTGAGTCTATCAGCCGGAGGGGCGCAGGCCCGACGGCTCGCCCTACGCGACTCATTCACGCTGTCACTCTATCAACTGGAGGGCCGCAGGCGCCACGGCTCGCCCTACGCGATCCACTCACGCTGTCAGTCTATCAGCCGGAGGGACGCAGGCGCGACGGCTCGCCCTACGCGAATCACTCACGCTGTCACCCTATGAGTCAATCAGCCGGAGGGCCGCAGCAATGACATACGGTACTAAACCGTGGTCGCTTAAAATGGGCCTCATAAGAAGGCTCAAAGTCACCCAAAGGGCAATGGAGAGGCCTATGCTAAGAGTCTCTCTGCGAGATCGGATTACAAATGAGACCATCCGCAGCAGAACCAAAGTAACCGACATAGCTCGTCGAATCGCTAAACTGAAGTGGGCGGGGCTCGTCACGCGTGGATTGCGTGGAACCGATGGCCGTTGGGGCGGTAAGGTTCTCGAGTGGCGGTCACGTACCGGAAGGCGCAGCGTGGGTAGGCCCCCCGCAAGGTGGACTCATGACCTGGTGAAGGTCGCTGGATGCGGGTGGCACAGGGCCGGTCCTTGTGGCAATCTTTGGGGGGGGGCTATATTCACCAGTGAACGTCTTTCAGCTGATATGATGATGATGACGATAATTAAATCTGTATGTTTCTACCAAACATCTAAAGCACTACTGCAAAATCTACATATCGCTAAACCTAGCGGTTGTGGCAGGCAGTAACACTGGAGTATCAGATTTGAGGAGTTGGATGTTAGTATTAAATTCGCGTGTTTCTACTTAATATCTAAAGAACTGCTTGAAAATCAAGATATCGATAAAAGATAAACCTTGCGGTTATTGTAGGCCGTACTGCAGCATCAGGAGTGAGGAGTTGGAAGTCAAGATCAGGCTGTTAGTATTTGATTATGCTAAACATGCTATACTTTCATTTTCACGTGTCTAACACTCTCGTTTAAGGTAAGCAGTACGTCTGCAGCATCAGGCTTTGAGGATACAAGGATACAAATATTATAATATTGCATTGTCATGGGGACTTGATAAGAGTTCTAAATTTTATTGATTTCGGTGCAGTAGAAGTGGTCGAAAAATCAATCACAAGATTTGAAGCATCGACGACAGTTGATACGCGGTGAAGTTAATAAAAACCGTTTAAAAAAAAAAAGTGACAAGATATGATTGATGTAGGTATAAACAAACTAAACTAAGCCAAGAATTAAGAGCATTAACATGTTATTGTAACCGACTTCAACAGAAACCGAGATAATGCCATTGGTTAGCTGGTGTCATGTTATCAGACCCCGACTTGGAAGTCTGTTGGTCGTAATTTGGGTCTCATAGGCACAGTAACAGAACTAGTCTAACCCAACTGATGAATTTACTCCCAAATGGGTTGTTTTCTCGGCGTTTGAACCGCTTTCATTACCTTCCTTACATTTATTTTAGAATACGTTCATAGGTATATATTAGATAGAGCTTTGTAACTTACTGTCACTCCGATTACGCTTTTATCAACAGAATGGTCTGCCTCAGTCATTTTCATGAAAGCATAACCGGAGTGACAGTATATTACAAAGCTCTATCAAATACAGTATATAAGTACTCGCAAAGTGAACATATTTGGCTTGGCACCGACTTCTAAGAAATCTGTAGGGTACCTAGCCATAATATTTTATTTCAATGAATAGGGTAAAAGGTTTAAAGGTTTGGGTAGGAAATCCTAAGAAGTAGGAACCAAAATTATTTTTAACTTTTTAGTTCGTGCGAATTTTTGAAGGCGGTTTTATTTTTATTTTTAAAATATTTTATTTTTTGCTTTTTAGTAGTGTAAATATAAAATCGTTATTCAGTATGCTCTAAATACTTATAATTAGAATGTACTGCACTGTAGTAGGCCATAAAACCTGAACTGGCGAACTTATATGAATACAAAAACAATTTCAAAGGTAACAGACTTAGCATGCCAATATTATTTAAAGAATCACTAACCGCTAACCGACATGTCATAACTACTAAGCAAACACTTGAATAGATCTCGAAAATGTATGACATTTGTTATATATACAAAGAATGATCCTCCAACCTCTAATCGTTAAGAATTTATTCCTTTCCTCATCAGCTCACCAACATGAGACTATGACCACCTAAAGGCAAATACTCGAATAGCCTCCAAAATATTTGAAATATGTTATATTTAAAGAATTATCCCCCAACTCCTAATCTCCAAGGAGTTGTACCTTACATCATCAGCTCACCAACATGAAAGGATGACCACCTAAAGGCAAATACTCAAATAGCTTCCAAAATACATGAAATATGTTATACTTAAAGAATTATCCCCCAACTCCTAATTGCTAAAGAGTTGTACCTTCCATCATCAGATCACCAACTTAAGATGTTCATGACTAGATGCAAATACTTGATTAGTCTTCGAAAATAAATGAAAAATGTCATGTGTGCCTACAACATTTGAAGAGTTCCCTCGATTTCTCCAGGATCCCATCATCAGATCTGGATTCGGTGACAATGGGACCAACTAGAAGGTATACCCTTTCAAACAAAAAAAGAATATTTGAAATCGGTCCACGCGTCTTCGAGTAATCGGGGAACATACATAAAAAAAAAAAAAAGATTTCGACGAATTGTTAACCTCCTCCTTTTTGAAGTCGGTTAAAAAGGGTCATACCGGGTTCCAGAAAAAAGAATCATTGTATGATATACTTAGTATATTTTCGAACTGACCGGTTTTATTACGCAATACTTATTTTTTAATAATCCTTATACTTACAATAACATACTTTCAAATAAAAGTACAATGATATATTAAATCAAACAAACTTGCGTAAGTTCTGGCGGTCACAACAGCAACAAACACTTTTGACTTTTTGTGCATCATTTTTTGCCAATTTTCATTTGGAATAATTACAGGTTAAGAATTGTACTATTTTTATAAGCTGATTTGCGTTATAGAGACTATGATCTAATATAAAACAGTTGCATCAGTCAACAGTTGGCTACTCAAGGCAGTCAGAATTACGAATACTTCAAGCTCTGAAGGTATTTTGGTAGGCGAGTTCATTTTGTGTGAAAAATGCAAAACCGCCAGAGTAGAAAATACTTCTCAGGACCCCCAATTTCAAATCAGTTAAACAATGTTCGTTTTGTAATAAGTCAGTTCAAAGTAGAGTTAAATTTTTGATTTAACATTCAGAAAAATGTATAATGTAAAGTAAGAACGTATTAATTGTTTACTACGTGTTTTTCTAAATGCACCGCCTTCAATATTTTCTGCTTTGCCTTAAGGTTGACTGAATAGAGAAACAAGAGAATGCCTCATAACATTAAGTTCGCCTTTTGTACATTAAGCTGTCCCTTTGTGCGGTAAAGTGTAAAGTCCAAACCAAATACATAAATACATTCATGTGTTATTTTCATTATGTTTTATAATACAAACACATTACGGTGGGTTTAGACCAAATGAGAGAATGCTCATTCTATCCCCACTCTACGAAAATCGTTCGTTACACATAACGTAATCGTCGAAATTCGTTCATTTTGTAGAGTGAGGGATAGAATGAGCATTCGCTCGAATCGACCTAGTCCCACGGTTAGCTCAATAAAATTACGCCTTGTGATGTGACAAGCGACGATATTATATATATTATAGATACCTACTTAAATACATAGACAGCCACTACCAAGGAACAAATATTGGTGATAAATAAATATACCTACAAAACATGGCCTCGCCGGAATTCGAACCCGGACGTCCAACTTCGTAGGCAACTAGGCTACGGAGGCTGACAAAATCAGCATCTATTATACAGAATATAATTATACAGATACAGTAATTATACAGAATTACTGTATCTTTTTGTGGCTGGCTCTCATACAAGCCCATCGCATGCTGGTAGCATTCCGCTATAAGTAGATACATGTGTCAACTGACGACACTCAATTGTTTGAGGTTAGCTACGAGTTAACAGAGTATAAACAAACGCGCGAATAATTGTTTTGTTACATATTGTGCGTGGTATTGATCGTGGCACATAGGAACTCTCCCATTCCTTGTGCCCTGTTCGACTTGTTTGCATGGCAATGGACGCTTGTATATCGGAATCGGAAATACTTGTTTTTTTGCGAAACGATGGATAATAAGCCGTCAAGTGTATCAACCTTGAAAATGTGTAATGAACAGTGTGCTTCAATTGTTGTATGTATAGTATGTAATTTCTCAGTGTGTTGGTTCAATAATTGTAATGTTGTGCAAAAAAAGGATAAATGAATGGAAATGAATGCGTTTTTTATTGAATTTTCCTTATAGTTTCGCAATGTCCGTTTGACCGTCTGTCCGTGTCCGCAGCATAGCTCAGAGGCCGTTAGATAATACTAAAAATTTGCAATTTGGGCTTTCATATGTTGGGCAGACAAAGAGGAATATCACTACTAAGTGGTACTAAGGGTGAAGGAACACATAGCCGATGTCAAGCACCGTCGACAACAGTCTGCGGTTTGGGAACATGTCAGTGATGGTTCGAATCATTCTATTAAGTTTGACAAGCCTTTGGTTCTCGTTAAGGAGAAGAAAAACATTCCTAGAATGTTGCGTGAGGCCATTGAGATAATGAAATATCCAAACTTTAATAGGATGGAAAGAAGCTTTTCTCTACCACCAGCTTGGGATCCAGTTGTTCATCTGATAAAGGAACAGTCTAGACATAAACCGTGAGGCTGATGTATTTGACGGTGGTGACCAAAACCCCCCCTTTTAGTACTGGCAAAATATTATTTCAAAATTATTTTAAATTTCCTTATGAATCAAAATTGTATGTTTCGATTTAATGCATGATGATCTTAAGATGTACTACAAATGTTTTTTGAAAAGAGTTGTCCCGCTGAGTTTCTTGCCGGTCCCAATTTTGGGATACCTTCCTAACAATACAATCATACAAAAGAAGGAAATACTTCTCAGGCAGTGGCGTAGGGATAGAACCGGCGTAGATTATTTATTTTGTCACTTGTCTTCATTCTGAAAATACTTGTAATGAATGACTAGCTTAATTTGCAAATTTAGTATGTACATCCACCCTTAAAATTTATTGTCCGTATACCTTCCTAACAATACAATCATCCAAAGGAAGGAAATACTTCTCAGGCAGTGGCGTAGGGATAGAACCGGTGTAGATTATTTATTTCGTCTCTTGTCTTCATTCTGAAAATACTTGTAATGAATAACTAGCTTAATTTGCAAATTTAGTATGTACATCAGTGGCGGCACGTCCATACAACCCGATTCCCACCGGCTTCCATAAATTTTTTCACTCATGTATCAAAATCATCCAATATTACCTTTAAAATACATTCCTAAAACTTTACCCATACATCGACACCTTTAATTGAATACTGCGAAATACTATCGCTTTACAAAAGAGTTCAACCAATCAGAGCGCCCAAATGAAAGGCAACCCGGCTCGATATGGGCTTCTTATTCATTTATAAAACTACTACACGACATCGAACCACACGCACACATCCACAAAACTGGCATACACCGAACCGTCAAAAATGGCCGCTAGATAACTCGGATTTTGTCGCGTTTCGGATACATTCCTTTATTTGAATTGAAACATTATCGTTAAGAAAATAAGGTTTATTGTAGAATGCGTCGCTTCATTAATTTGAATCTGAACAAGTTACGCGCGATTTTAGTATTGCTATTGTAAAACCTGCATTGAATCAATGTGCAAATAAAATGATTGATAAATCTTGGCGTTATTAATGTAAGATATTTAAAAATAAGGATATATTTTATTACAAAACCACTTACAAGTACAACTTAGTATTATCATGATCTTGAAATGAATTAATTTCATAAAATTAAAGAGTCGGATAAGTGCGCCTTGAGAATAATAATTATCGTAGCAACACTCGATTGCATTCCCGCTCTCGATATTTACGTTTGCTGTTTAAGTTGGATTTTTAAGTTTAGATGAGTAAATTAAATAAACTAAGTCGTGAAATTGCTTGTGAGACTGGTGAGCTGTGTAATACGTATTGGTTGTGCTGTGATACTGTGTGGTGTGTTCGACTGTTTGTTGACAATACTACGCGCCAGCTAAGTATGTATGTATTTTGTTAGAATTCAATAACTTTTTGAGGTTAAGTTAGTTTCTTCATATATTCTGATAGCTGCTCTTATTCATTTTGACTGTTCTTTAGTATTATCTTTGGTATTATCTACTGAAAGAATCCTTTTCAAAGTTATCCTTCAAAAAAAATACCAGAAGGCCGTGCTCGCGTCGCGTCGGACGGCCAGAATTAAAAATAGATTATAAGCGAAAGGTTTGGGTTTTCAAGCAATTTCACAGTCCGCTATATGATAAGTATGGCAAATGTGGTACCTATGCACTAACTGCAAGGGGGTTTTATTTACCTAAGGATACAACAAATAGGTATACACTTCTGTAAACCTACTATTGAATAAGGCAGGTTTTTTGCTCCGAGTTGCCCTTCGAAAATTTTCACGCGCCGCCACTGATGTACATCCACCCTTAAAATGTATTGTCTGTGGTTTAGTATATTTTTCTTTGGTGGGTAGTTTTGTACTTATCTTTCTTATTTTGATGGAGGTAGATCTATCAAATTTCCTCCATTGTCAGTCATCCGCAGACCACGAACCCTGTAAAGTGTTCGAAACGTCGGAATGAAGTTAATAGTACATTGTGCATCAAGGGAGGTAAGTACGGAATTACTAACGAGAGTGTAAGAAGCCCGCCGCCGTCAGGCGGAGGGCTTTTATGACTCGAGTTAGTATTCCGCTTACCGACCGTGATGCATACAATGTTTTTCATCACACTTGCTGACAAAAAATAAGTTTTAAGACATAAATATTTATTAAATGACGTACTGACATTTCTATTACTCCCTAGGGAATTCCACTTTTCTATTACTCCCGCTACGCACGCAAGCAATGGCGCGCTTAGACAGCAAGTGTGATGAAAAATTAGTTAATATACGCGAGTTTATCCGTTTTCATAGTTTTATTTCATATTGATAAACAATTGTTTAACTTTTAGTTCCCAAGAAATTTGCTATTTGAATTTACAAGAAAAACCGTATCGTTCTAATACTAATAGACTAATTCGTTAAATCTTGTTCTGCATTAAAAGGCAAACCTGTAAAATCTATATCCAATCCATAAAGTACTTCTACTAAAATTAATTAAAGTAAAATTTATAATTTTAAAGAGTTTGTCTAATTCAAAATAACCAGAACAGACCCAATTTCCTTAAGCAGTTACGTAACGCGGCAAACTATAGATGCCGGGAACATGAACAGAACGGGGTATCCTGAATATAAACAAATGCGTAATGTAAACCGCCACATACCACACGTGGATACATCTCAGTGGGTCAGGTGTCGCACCGCGGCATTTGAGCTTGCGTTGATTTTAATAAAAGTACGGAAACACAAATCTTCGCAAAGATTAATAATCGTATTTTAAAACTAGCCAAGTCAGACCTAGGTTATAAGAAACATCAACAAAGGACAAAATAATTATACGTATACGTCTTTGCAAAGTATCAGTTAGATTGCAAATTAACGTATACCAACAGTCTGTAGAATCCAAAAAAAGAATGTAAGCAAATATTGGTGACGTCGATAGCATTTGTCTTTGACACATATCGTGAAATACGTTCGCAGATATATTTTTAGGTTAACACCATATATGTGGCTGCGCACAGGGAAAGGTGCGCAGTGCGCAGCAAGTCACGGCATTTAGTTACATTACAGAGTTACATGAGGTTTTGTCGAAGCGGGTATAAAAGTGCCAAAATGGGTTTGTGCTATAATTGGGTTACGTATTTACTTCCTAAGGAACACGTGTGTACAAGAATATCAGTAAAATTATGTTTTTTTAGTATATTTCTCAGACTATAAAGTTTAGTACTCAGGGTACCTTGTCACGCTATGTCTTAAAAGCGTTTAAAATTTGAATAATTTTGTCAATATATCCGCCGCGGGTAGTCAAATGCCTCTTTCTAACATAGATCGGCCTATAGCAAAATGATTTAAATCATAAAACCAATAAAATTTATCAAATGTTTTTTATAAGAAGACATTAACCCATATATGCCCGATATCGACCCATTGAAAATAAACTGTATCCTATATATCATAGAGTTCATCTTAATAACTAGTTCTGGGCATATATGGGTTAAACTTATTTACGTAACTCTTGTGTTGAACGTAGAATCATAACTATTTACATTAATTTAAAATACGTTTGCCAATCAAAGCCGGAGAGCTAGCGAAGGGCCGGGTAGCGAAGTATATTTTATTCTACTAAAACCACACCAAGGTCACGTCACGAGGTGTTTCTCTATTAATATAGGTAATAATTTTATTCATCATCATCATCATCATCAGCCTATGATAGTCCACTGCTGGACGTAGGCCTCTCCTATTCAACAAATTAATTAATTCTGCGTATAGACGCATTAGGAGGTTAATGCCCATAATCGCCACGCTGGGTAAGCGGATTGGCGATCGCAGTAATGTGTCCACTATGATGACGCTGCTGCCCATCATCAATCTTTAATCAAGTATGGTCAGTGACACTTCAATCCCTTAGTCGACTCTTACGACACCTGCAGGAGGAGTTGGGGTGGTGACAAATGTATTCTTTCTGCCGTCACCACACGGCCAATAATTTTATGGTTGATCTCGAATTTAGTCAATGGAAACTTGAGCTGTGATTTTAGTTGTTTGACGTGTATAATTAATAGGTATTATAATATTGATTAAAAGATCAAAGACTAATTAATGACTTATCGTGACAAGGTACCCAGTTTAGTAAAATGTAAAATTTTATGGTTTACACGACTAAAACTTTTTATAAATAAAAATATATTGATTTCTGCAATAATTATACCAAATAACATTTTGTTACAAATATTTTTTGCATTATAGGTACTAAAATAGTGCCTTTACATTTAAGTTACTAAAGTTTAGTAAATGCCGTGACAAGGTACCCTAGTTACGTTTCCATACAAAAGTTTCGACCGGGTCACTAAACTTTATTGATAAAAAAAAAATGCTTTAACGTTATCTCGATGACACAATTGTGGCACACTATGCTAAATACAGTTAAATTATGTGATATATCATCGATATACAAATAATATTGTTGATTTTTAACTTTATAAGTGATCTTTTTCGTAATTGTTACAAAGTGCGGTAATTATTAAATTTATTGTTAATTATGGAATTTATTTATTTCAATTATCCCAAAAGGCCTTAGAATATGTAACTACGATGAGAAACTAACAGTTTTAATCTCATTATATTATGAATTGGGTATAATGAACACTTTCGTATTTCTTTCGCCCTTGCATGTTCAACCTTTGAAATATAAATAATTAACATGTATTTTTAAACAATTAACCTACATCATAATTCTTTAACTTCCAAAGATTATAAGTATACCCTTCACTATGTAACTTCGAAGTAGAAGTGCGTTTTTTGGCATTATAAACTTTAAATGCAATTTTCTCAACTTGTGCATTTCGGAAGTCGTAAATTCAAGAGTCATGATTCTTTGTTTTATTGATAGCAAATTTAATCTCCTTTTTGGAAATATGCATAACTCAATACCCCCAACTAGGTACCTTTCCCTGTGCGCAGCCACATATCAATAATTTTAACTAAAAATGTATGTGAACTCTAGGTTAAGATTTTAAGTTCTTAATAAAACTACGATTGTGTTTTAAAAGTGCTTTATTATGGTATAATGCAAGATTTTAGGTTTGTTTATGACCAATGGTATAAACAGTTTGAGGACAGCTCCTATTGACTAGCAAAGATGCATTCTTTACTTAAAAATAATACATTATTCGACTTTTACGTATATATTTTTTTCTACCATCCACGACTCTCAATTTCGACTAGTCAATGATAAGTACATAATTAGTAACTTAACGACATTAAATTTAATAAATAAATTAATAAAAAAATTAAAAAACAAGACTGCCGTTTAAAAACGTTCTTAAAAGTAAAAAGTAATTCCTTTTTCAGGTTTATTCTTGTGAGCGTATCTACATATAAGCGCTTGTCTTATTACTTACGATATTTTCTTTCGAGTGCAGTCGGTGAACCTTTCATTACGGAAAATATAAACATTATGAAGGTTCCCCGACTGCAATCGAAACAAAATATCGTAAGTAATAAGACAAGCGCTTATATGTAGATACGCTCACAGGAATAAACCTGAAAACGGAATTACTTTTTACTTTTAAGAACGTTTTTAAACGGCAGTCGTGTTTTTTAATTTTTTTATTAATTTATTTATTTGAAACCTTTTAGTGTATTCGAAGATTCTTTAAATTCAGATAAAATTTGGAAGGCTGACCCTGCGGAGGGCCGAAGTTCGCTCCGGGGGCCCGAAGAGTGTCCCATCCCAGGTATTTTGGGCGAAGCCGTAGGGCACGCCGCGCGAGGGCCGGAACGTTAGCGAAACCAATGTAAATTTATGTTAAGCGAGTCCGAACTTCCGAAGGGAGCTTCAAGATGGGAGGCCGAAAGCAGAGCTCACGGAGGCCCGGACTGTCACTTCGAAGACCCAAGCGTGTCACTCTCAAGTAATTTAGAGCAAGGCTGAAGGCCGAGCTGTGAGAAAATTGAGCTACCATGCTTCTTCAACTAGGTACCCGAGCATCTAAATAAGCCGACATCTACGTAGGACCGAAGGCCTGACGGGTGAGACCACACGGTATAACCGTCCCTCTTAGCCTTTTGACCGCCAGACGAACAGACGCCACGCGTACGTGATTATTTAAACGAAATTTAACTTTGCGGCGTCCCGCGTAAGTTTCTACTGCATTGGCATAGTTGTCGGCCAGTGGCGGTAAAAGGGTCAACTGTCTTAGGCCCGACAGTTCGCTACAAACTCTAACGAAGACCGAAAGCTGAGCTCCGCGTTGAGTCAACGGCCAAAAGCGGGCCTCAGAGGTGCACCTGCTCACGAGGCCGAAATCCGAGCCGCCAGATCCCAGCGTTACCACGCTTGGCGGTGAAATAGGGTAACATAAAAAATAATCGAAACATTGAAGTAGTATTGACAACCTGCGAAGACCGTAGGCCCTGCTCCGCGTAGGGCTGAAGGTCCAAATCGTCCCGTAAGAGGATCAGCCCGGACCAGTGGAGAAAGAGGCCCGGACTTTCAATAAGAGTGCCCTAGCATGACACTTGTAAGAAATTTAAAGCAAGGCCGAAGACGGAGCTGTGAAAAAAATAAGCTACCAAGCTTTTTCAACTACCCAGCATCTAAATAAGTCCAGCTCCGCTTAGAGCCCAGGACTTGGAGCGTCACTATCGGGATGCTCTCGTCGCGATCCCGATGATAAATGATTGATTGATAACTATCTTAACAATCGAAGCCAGAGCTTAGCGCTATCAGGGCACGTAATGGAATAGTGAAACATAAAATAGAGCCGCAGGCCCGACGATCGTTTCCACAATTTGCGAAAGTTGTAGACCGCACTCCGAGTAGGACTGATAGCCCGAAGTATCCTCCAGAGGGGCGCCGGCTTACGAGGCCGAAGACCGAGCTACCAGAGCTCAGCGCTCCTTCGCTATACAATGTAAAAGTGTAGCTTTAAAACGAATCTCAGGGCCGCAGACCCGACAATTCGTTTCGAGAAAATGCAAAGGCTAGACGTCTGCGTATGGCCGAAGGGCCGTAGGCGAAAAAGGGCCTAAATACAATTTATTTTTTAACATATTTCAAGTCTTCATTATGATGCGCCTGTACGGCACGTATAGCAATTTTGTTTGGCCACAATTGCTGTTGTTATTGTATTGTTAGGTATGTAAATGCTCGATATTAGTGAGGTACGTACGTACATGGCATTAGCACATGGTTAGTGCGACAGTATGTCGCTGCAAAATAGACTATCCATCCCTCTTTTATTCATATAGTTAGTAGAAGATGGAAAATCTATCTCGCGGCGACAAACTGACGTACCCACCAATCATGTACTCAGCATACATATAATATATGGTTAAATGTCTCGTATGTCGCAAACTATTTACGTAGGTACATGTCATGTTTATTTTATTTTATTTTATTTTATTTATTGGAGAAACAACAGAAGCAGTGACAAAACATGTAGTATACATATACAGTGGTAATGCATTAGGTGTTCACATACCTCCTTAAATGCTCCCACTAAGGACACATACAGTTTATATATTATAAACTAAAACTAATGCTACGGTAAACTAAACAAAAAGACCGCTGCCACTCAGTCAGCAAACAAAGTGAATCTAGTTAAGCTTACAAAATATTTTAACAATCTGTCTCAGCTAGTATATTCAGTATTTGTTTTTGGAAACGTAGTCTACCAGTATTAAAAATGTCTACTGACGTGAAGAACTTATTGTAGGAGCTGCACAGGCGACGCAGTGGTGCGCGTTTACCTGCATTGGTTGAGTTGGTCGGGATGGCGAATAAGGCATTGCGACGTACAGCGGGAAGGGACCCTAAAACGTATATTTTCGAGCAACTCTGAACAGTCATAATTATTTCTACAAATGTTAAAAAGAACCATCATATCAGAGCATTTGCGTCTCGCAGCTAGGGAGGGTAACTTATAATGGCATACTAACTTGTAGTAAGGCATATATTGACCGGTTAAACGTCTATGCGTGGCACGCAAAAATTTTTTTTGAATCATTTCAATAGCATTTGAGTACTTGTCATACAATGGATTCCAGATTGTCGAGGCATAATCTAAGTGGGGTCGTACTAGAGATTTATACAATAAGATATAAGTAGAAGCTTTTTTGAAGACCTTGGCTGTTCTTAATACGAATCCTAACATCCGGTAAGCTTTCGATATAATTTGTTCAACATGGCTACTAAAATCCAGTTTATTATCAAAAAGTACACCCAGGTCTCTCACTGTAGTTACCTTTTTAATGCATTTGTTGGCAATCATATACTCAGAGTGGATAAACCTTTTTTTTATTTTTGGTTATTGACATATGTAAACATTTATCACTTGCCAGCTGAAGTTTGTTTTTTTGACAGTATGCCATAAAGTTGTCGATGTCATTTTGAATCAAGGTGATGTCAGTAGTAGAATTAACAGACTTGAAGAGTTTTAAATCGTCAGCGAACATTAGGAAACTACAGCTCTTAAAACATTCTTTTATGTCATTTATGAATATAATGTAAAGGAGGGGTCCCAAAATAGAACCCTGAATAACCCCCGAGGGCACGTCTGTAATTTCAGACCTAAATCCATTAGCAGTAATAACTTGAGTTCTGTTCATTAAGTATGATTCAAACCACCGCAAGAGGTTACCCCGAATATCATTGTATGAAAGTTTTTCTAGAAGCAATAAATGGTCCACCTTATCGAAAGCCTTTCTGAAATCCGTGAATATCACATCTACTTGTTCCCTTCTGTCCAAGGATTCAAACAGGTAATTGGTATAGAGTGTAAGATTGGTAATTGTGGACTTATTTTTCATGAAACCGTGTTGTTCGGGTATAATAGCTTTAGCAAGCAAAGGATATAGGAGATCATGGACCAAACCCTCGAATATTTTTGGGAAGCAGGATTGTACTGAAATGGGCCGATAGTTGGTAACATCAGCGCGTGAGCCAGTTTTGTGTATTGGTGTTACATGAGAGATTTTCCACTGCTCGGGAAAAGTACCGACTTTTAAACAATTATTAAATATATTACTTAATGGACTAACAAGCGCTTTTGTTGCATTTTTAATAAATACAGGACTGATTTTGTCTGGCCCACATCCCTTATTTGTGTCAATGCAAGAAAGTTTTTTAAAGATGTCCGAGTTATCAATATATGCATTTGACAGGTTAGGTGCCCCTTCTCGAAGTGGTAGATTAGTAAGGTCATTAATGCTTACGCTACGCTTAGGCTCAAAGACAGAACAGAAGAACTTTGAAAACAAATCAACAATTTCTTTGGGTGTGGATGCCGAATCACTGCCATAATACATTTTATCAGGATAAGCAGAAGCGCTTTTTTTTAGAGAGGTGACGTATGACCAAAAGGACTTGATACTTGACTTCATAGAATCCTCTGTGTTGTCAGTATAAGTAATAAAACATTCCTTTATTAAGCTTTTACACCGAGTGCGAAAAACTCGGAAGCGAAGCAATGAAAATTCTTGGTAGTCAGCAAGGGAGTAGTACACCTTCCATTTGCGCCAAACTTTGTGTTTCCTATTTAGGGAGCTAATAAGTGCTGGAGAAAACCATTTCGGATATTTAGGGTTTTTTGAATTTTTAAGAGGAACTAATTTATTTATAACATCAAATAATAGTTTATAAAAGTGGTCTACCGCTTCATTAGGCTGTACATAATTTAATTCAACCTCCCAGTTAACTTTGTTAAGCATATCTGATATAGCCGAGTAATCCGCTTTATGAAAATTATATTTTGGAATACTATTGGTGACCATAGGTCGAGGATGTTTTACAGTCATGGTAAATAAGAGAGGTGGGTGATGTCTATCTGCATTTGAGAGCTCAATATCAGGTTCTGTTACCAAGCACTCTTGGCTATAAAAAAGAAGGTCCAAGATCCTATTGTTAATATTGCGAAATCTGTTATATTGTTTTAGACCTAACATGTTAGTACACCCCAGAACGAGCCCCCCGACTTGGCATAACACGCCATTCGAGGGTATGAGTTCAGGGGATGACAGGCAATCAACCCAATCAATAGTAGGTATATTGAAATCTCCAACAATGCATATATCAAACTCATTATAAGTGTCACCCATTTTAGCGATTGTATTGCAATATTCTGTGTAGGTCAGAACAGATGTTTTAGGGGGAAGATAGACACAATTAATTATCAATTTAAACTGTTGACAAGTCAGAGTAATAAAAATATCCTCAATGTTTTTTGACTCCCAGTTAGGGACCCGGGTAGCCTGTAGGGAAGATTTGATCGCAATAAGGACACCCCCACCATCCTTCTTCGCCACTCCGACCAGGGGCCCATTTCTCGAAAGCTTGTAACTTGTAATACAAGCGGAAGTCCTTATCTAATTAATAGTGTCAAAAAAAGACTTCCACTTGTATTACAAGTTACAAGCTTTTGAGAAATGGGCCACAGGTCTCTGTCACGGCGAAACACATTATAATTGGTATTACCAAATATTTCCGCATCATGTATTCCTGGCTGTAACCAAGTTTCCGTTATTTCCATTCTTATTAAATGTTGTGTTTTTATGGCATGGGGCACTCACATCTTCAACCTGTCCGGTTGTAGGTACTTGAGTGCACGGGCATGCGATCCCGCCTTCCCTGAGCTGCTTTGGTCCACAATTGTCTCATCCGTGGCTTTAGTATCCCGTCCCTTCTACTCCTTTCCTAATTCTCCAAACGCAATCCCTTTATACGGTTCCCTCCCGTTTACCATACAAAGTCTAGTTCGGCGAGAAAGGCAACACGACGCAGATATGCAATTGTGATTTGGCAGACTCGGCGAATTAGCAAGGCAAGGAGGATGGCCTAGGGCGGCGGTGGAGGGCGTATAGTCACCGTCGGCCAGACTCAACATCCGACTCTTCCTTCAGTCGTAGCGGTTTCCGTTCCACTGATGTAAGGATGGGAAGGACGAGTGCGTGCGCCTGCGTCTGCGCGAACGTTTGCGCACCCTAATATATCCTGCGCATTTGACCGCTTCCGATAATTGGACTCCGATTACGTAAAAGGCCTGTGGCGATGGTTAGAAGTAGAGAGGTCTAGCTGGGTGCAAGCTAGACTTTGTCCGATATCTGCACATAGGCGGTCCCGGGGGCGTGAGTACACGCCGTGGTCGTCTTTGCGCTGCACGTTTGAGGTGACAGCGCGAAGTGGGCAGCACCCGGGACGACAAAGCAGCTCTGTTCAGGGAGGCACTGCTTTCCCCGCTCAGCCGGGGAGGGGGTTAGAAAAGGTACCCTAAAAAAATGCTCGCCTCAATTTTATAGGTGGCAGTAACCGCGGCTGCCATCGCATCATATTTAAATCGTGGTCGTCGTTACAATAAGAAACATAATAGGTCAACTATAATGACATTTGGTGCGTGGAATGTGAGAACGCTACTAGATCGAGATGGCAACATCTGCCCTGAGCGCAAGACCGCTATAGTGGCTCGGGAACTTCGTCGCTATGACGTGGATGTGGCTGCTCTCAGCGAAACACATCTTGCCGATGAAGGTGAGCTGGTAGAAGACGGTGGTGGATACACTTTCTTTTGGAAAGGTACTGCTGCCTCCGAACCTCGGCGTTCAGGGGTAGGATTTGCCATCAAGAATGCTCTAGTTAAGCGACTTGAAGAGTATCCGGTACATATTTCAGACCGCGTTACCACACTGCGCCTCCACCTGGACAAAGACAACTACCTTAATGTCATCAGTGTCTATGCGCCTACGCTAGACAAATCTGATGACATTAAGGACAAATTCTATGAGGAAGTGACTCTTTGCCTAGATAGCATTAACGCCAGAGAGCAGGTCCTATTGCTGGGCGATTTCAATGCCAGAGTTGGTCGCGACTATGAGGCTTGGCCTGGAGTTCTGGGTAGACATGGCGTTGGCAACATGAACAGCAATGGTCAGTTGCTGCTTAGTCTTTGTGCTCAATACGGATTGGCAATAACGAACACTATGTTTAGGTTAGCCACCAAGCACAAGACAACATGGATGCACCCAAGATCCAAGCACTGGCATCTGATCGACTATGCTATCATAAGGCAGAGAGACTTTAGCGAAGTGCAAGTTACTCGCGTTATGCGTGGTGCGCATTGTTGGTCTGATCACCGACTTTGTATCACTAAGCTGCGGCTCCGCCAACGTCACCCTAGAAGATCTTCTATTAAAAAGCTTGCGGCTATAGACGTGGATAAGCTGAAAGATCTTGCAGTGAGGGAGGAATATGCTAGCGCCTTGTGTCAAACATTAGGACCATTTGATGAGCGGTGTGACGTTGACGCTGCGTGGAGAACTTTATCATCTCAAGTCATGATAACCGCTTCAACTGCATTGGGCAAAAAATGCCGCCGCAATGATGACTGGTTTGATGGGAATGATGAAGTTCTGCGGGTAGCACTCGACAAGCATCGGGACTTGCTGCGTCAACATAGAAGGCGGAAAGGCAGCGTTGCGGCAGTCAAAGCTAGTGACCATGATTTGCGTAGGCTGTCTCGACAACTTAAAGATAAGTGGTGGCGGGACAAAGCTTGTCTCATGCAATGGCTCAGTGACACAAACCAGCTTGGGGAATTTTACAGCGAGGTGCGTAAGTTGATTGGTACATCTTCCCATGCAAAGGTTCCATTGAAGTCTTTTGATGGTAGGAACCTCTTAACAAGCAAAGAGGATGTACTAAAGCGCTGGGCAGAACACTTCAATACTCTGCTTAATGTAGATCGTGCAGCTGATCTACAGAGTATCAGCTTAATGCCTCAACTTCCCTTTGTCATCGAGCTGGATGAGCCTCTATTGCGTGACGAAGTTGTTACTGCAATTAGGCAGCAACAAAACAACCGGGCGGCTGGCATTGACCTTATACCGGGAGAGCTGTTCAAGTATGGCGGGGGGGAGTTGCATTCGTTAGTGTGGAAACTCTTCGTTCAGATGTGGGAGCAGGAGCGTGTTCCAGACATTTTTAAAGTATCGCGCATAAGTGCTCTATACAAGAACAAGGGCGACCGATCTGACTGCAACTCTTACCGTGGTATTTCTCTACTCTCGGCCCCTGGGAAGGTCTTTGCCAGAATTCTATTAAACCGCCTAAAAGATTTGTCTGAAAGGATTCTGCCCGAAACCCAATTTGGCTTCCGACCTGACCGAGGCACATGCGAAGCGATCTTCTCCGTACGTCAACTTCAGGAGAAGAGCAGAGAGCAGGGTCGCCAACTGTACCTCTGTTTTGTTGACCTTGAGAAAGCTTTCGACAGTGTGCCTCGTGAAGCTCTTTGGGTGGTGCTGGGAAAGCTTGGATGCACGGAAAAGTTTGTAAGACTTCTCAGACTCCTGCATGACGACATGCAGTGTTGCGTCTCCGTAGACGGCGAACAGACTGACTTCTTCCCCGTTACCTGTGGGGTGAAGCAAGGTTGCGTATTAGCACCGACTCTGTTCGCTCTGTACTTTGCAGTGGCAGTTAGAGAGGTCTTACAAACAGTTTCCCAAGGAGTCCGCATCCGCTTCCGAACAGACGGCAGTCTTTTCAACCTGGCTAGACTTAAGGCCCATACAAAAGTCTCGTATGCATTGATCTCTGAGATTATGTATGCTGACGACTTGTGCTTCCTAGCAGAATCCGCAGACGGCCTGCAACAGCTGATGTCCGCTTTTCACCATGCCTGCTGTAAGTTCGGCCTAAAGATCAGTGTCACGAAGACAGAGGTGATGTCCCTGGATAATCACGGGCACGAGACACTGGTCATAAAGCTTGGTGACGACGTGCTGAAGCAGGTCGGAAAGTTTCGCTACCTGGGAAACACTGTAACAACTAAGTGTGACCTTGATGCTGAGATCAACAGCAGGCTTGGTGCTGCAGCTGCAGCATTTGGCAAGCTGTGTTCCAAGGTCTTCTGCTCACACGATCTTAAGTTGGCCACCAAGATATCGGTCTACATGGCAATTGTGCTGCCAAACCTCTTATATTCTTCCGAGACGTGGTGCGTGTATCGTCGCCACATACGCACTCTGGATCGTTTCCACCTCAAATGCCTCCGTGCCATCATGAAGATTAGATGGTCCGACAGAGTGCGTAATACCGATATTCTGCGACGAGCCAATGTTGGTGGCATTGAATCTTATTTAATGCGTCGGCAGCTTCGGTGGTGTGGTCACGTATCGCGTATGGCGGAGGAGAGAGTGGCAAAGCGTATATTATACTCTGAGCTGGAGGAGGGCAAGCGACAGCATGGCGGTCAACTCCTCCGGTACAAGGATGTCCAAAAACGTCACATGACGAATTGTAATATAGAGCCCTCTCGATGGGAGCGTCTGGCAGCACAGCGGCCAGAATGGCGCAGGTTGGTTAACAACAAGGTGCGGGAGTTCGAGGATCAACGTAAAATTGACCTTGACGTCAAACGCGACCAGCTCAAGGTCCGTCCACCTGCTGCTATCACATATAATTATGTAAACAGGGTACTTACGTGTCCTCAATGTGCACGGAGTTTCGCCGCAAAGATAGGTTATATTAGCCATCTGCGAGCGCATGAGCGCAAAAATACCGATTAGGAGTCGAAGTGGTCGCCATGGCCGAAATCGGTCGGACTCATCATCATCATTATAGCTATTTTCCGCAACTCGACATCTAACGTGCCTATTTTGCGTGGTCCCAACGCTGGCCCAATACTTGTTGGGAACTCACAAACAGGTTACCTCACGATGTTTTCCTTCGCCGTAAAACACTTGTGATGATATCAAATGATGATGTACATAAGTTTTTCGAAAAACTCATCGGCACAAGCTGGGGATTGAACCAACGACCGTTGCGTAGCAGCCGTGCGTTGTACCACTCGACCACAAACACTTATTTATAATGTATCTGTTTCATACACAAGACACTAAGCCCCGTGTCAGCGGTGACAGTTCTGTCACGGCTTAGAATTCAAAGAAATATTTCAATACCGCGATGTAGAACATTTCGAGTTTTCTCTTCATACATATACTTAAACATATAACTTGTATATGTATTTACAATCTACATGTAAAATGCTTTCATTTGATACCCAAATCATAGCGTTTGGATCACATATTATTCTTTGTGATTTGATTGCATTTTAATGAATCTCGCTCTTCTTGAATAAGTTACACACACATAAGTTATGTACATATTCGTAATCGGTGTTTGAAGCTCTTCATTTTGATACCAAACTCGATAGATTTCTTTCATATAAATTTTTTTTTAGTTACATAATATTGAATTTCTAGGCCGCCATATTATTTTTAACGTGACGTCACATAGCCTATGTTACCCGCGACGTCACGAGGATTCTAATAATATTCAAAATGGTTAAGGTGCGTGCAGACTAAAAGAGCATTCGCTCATTCTATCGACGCTCTACGAAGTTCTTTTTGTGTAAACAGAGACAGAGCATTCTTTCGTTGTTCTTATAGATTCTATCAATATTCTACGAATATTCTAAGAATGGTCGCTCGCTTGGTGTAAACGCTCATCCGAGCGTGCGAACAGTCGCCTAGAGCATTATTTCGTGTTCGGAATTCGGGGACGTGCTCGTTCTAGCCGTTCGTGGCTCGAGGCACTAAGCTTCAGAGAAAAACAAAAAACCGACCAAGAGCATGTCGGGCCATGCTCAGTGTGGGGTTCTGTGTTTATTCAAAAACGGCTGGACCGATTACATTCGAAATAGTTTCATTTTAAAGTATACATATAAAGTATAATCAGAGATCGGACAAACATGCGTCATTTTTCCCAATAATATGGACATGACTAAGTTGCTTGACCATTTATAATAATTTTCAGAAAATTACCAATTTGACACCGGTAACTTTTGTAAATAATCACCTTAATGCTTCGAAATTAAATTTCAAGAAATTATTCGTTCAATTATTCACTTAATCAACTTTGAAGTGATGTTCATATTATTGCGAACAATGACGCACATTTTGTCTGATCTCTGCTAATAATACATATATACCTACCTATTTAATTTGTTGCTTCCCTTCGTATATTCAGACAATGCTTCAATTATTGCAGCACACACTTCAGATGTAATTAGACATATCGAAGATTTCGAAATTTTATTAAAATACATGAGGCTGTCATATGAATCTCCCGTCGCTCGCCAAAAATCGTAATGTAATTGCTAGCCTGTCGTATGCCGGAATCGAGTCTCTGTAATTCGTATTTGATTTGCTAATTTTATCTTCAATCAGAGGCGCTCGTTCGCCTGGTCTAAACAGCTCTAGAGCATATGCTCTAAGAATCAGTTCTTGGATTGCGCTCTAGTTCTTGGTTTGCGTTCTTGCTCGTTGATATTTTGGTGTAAACGCTGAGAACGAACTTCCGTTTACACTAAAAGATCAAGAATCAATGCTCTATTCTGGTTCTAGCTCTTTGTTCGCTTGGTTTATACGCACCTTAAAAGCGGTCGCGAAGATCTGCGCGTTTAAAGAAAATATGAAACATACATAGGGGCTGAACACATAATATACTCTCCTTTTGGCAGTCGTGTAAAAATATATACATATGATATATATCATCAATCATCTATTTTATTGCAAATAATGAGGAATAAATAGGATAAGGTAAAATAAAACGAAAACGTATATAAAAATAACATTTACTTTACTTAGAAATAATTAGCGTTCTATTTTGGGTACATTCCTTGCCCTGGCATCCCTCGAACAATAACAAAGCCACTTAGTTATTTTCCTTTTCTGAGCTAATGAGGGCCCAAATGCTTTCTAATGACTAGTATTTTTAGCAGTTTACATTTTAGAATAATTTGCTAAGAGTTTTATTTAGAATTATACTGAAAAACACTTTATCTACCTGCGAAAGGTTATGTCCGCGATTTTTCGCTCGTTTCTACTTTTACAGCCTAGTACTTCACATCGCACCATATCTAGAAGATTATATAGAATAAAATTGTTCAAAATAAGCCTTGGGTAAGTTGTTTGTGTCCACTGTCCACTTTCACACTGAAAATATTTAATTTTACTCCGACTGACGTATTCACTTTATGCAAAGTGCCACACAAAAAATATTGGCACCGTGATAAGGACGGACGATAATCGTTCCTTTTCACTTCCACTAGCTTAAAGTTTCATAAGACGATGCTTTTCGTTCTTGCTATTATTATTACGTTGTCCGATCCATATTAATCCTACATCCATGGTTTTCAATGACAGTTCCACAACACGAACACGACAGCACAGTATCAAAAATATTCTCCAAACTATTTTTAATCAAACTATCTGAATTAAACTATTATTTATTTTGACTATATACGGTGTAGTGAGAAATTACTTGCCTTCGGAAACGTTCGTAAACACATGCTGTTTCAGGCAGTGTCACCGATTCTGACTGAAGTAGCATGACAGCTATTACTGTCAGTCTCAGTGAGATATTTATTTTCTTTAGCATCCCTAAAGTGTGGTGGTGCGATCGCCAACCCGCATGCCAAGCGTGGCGATTATGGCAACTACCCCCCATGAATGAATTTACAAACAAGGCCGCGGCCCCCGGTGCCCTGGTTATGGTAGCGGCCAGGGTGCTAGCGGGGTCAGGGGTGCTAAGAATCTCCGGCAAAGATCCGGCTACCACCACCGATGACCTCTGGCCCTGGCAACGTACAACACACGTACACTGCGGACCGACGAAAAGTTAGTGGAACTGGAGGAAGGATTGAGCAAGTTGCGTTGGGACTTGGGACATTGTGGGATTGTCACAAGTCCGAAGAGCGAGGACACGATAATCCTAAGGTCCGACAACTTGCTCTATTTCCGGGAGGGCGACCAACAGTCCCAGGGAGGTGTCGGGTTCATCGTCCACAAGTCCGTCGTAAACAACGTGGTGAAGATCGAGAGTGTGTCGGCTAGGGTGGCGTACCTTATACTCAGAGTATCTGAGAGATACTCGCTGAAGGTCATACAGGTGTACGCGCCGACTTCGACACACTCCGACGACGAGGTGGAGGCTATGATATCTCAAAAGCCATGCATAGCTCCAGAACCTACTTCACCGTTGTTATGGCGGACTTCAACGCGAAACTGGGCAAGAGAGATGGTGACGAACTGAGGGTGGGGCAATTTGGGGTTGGACGTCGGAACCACCGGGGCCATCTGCTGGTTGGTTTCTTGGAGAAGGAGGGACTCTACATGATGAACTCCTTCTTTAAGAAACGCGAGCACAGAAAATGGACTTGAATGAGTCCCGACGGTGCAACTAAAAACGAGATCGACTTTATCATGTCGACGAAGAGACATATATTCAACTATGTTTCTGTGATCAGTACGGTTAAAACTGGAAGCGATCACCGCCTCTTAAGGCACGTTGAATATATGACCTAAGCTAGAACGCTCGCGACTGATGAAGTCTACGCTCCGTCCTGCACTCCATCTCCCGACCTCGAGAGCTTTCAGCTGGAACTCCAAAACCGTTTCGATTGCCTAGGCGATGATGTGGACGTATTCAACGACGGGTTCGTGGAAGCTGTCTATAGCGCTGGGTCTAAGTTTTTTAAGGCCCAGCGGACAAATAAGACCAGAAAGCTCTCAGACTCCACTCAGAAACTAATGGAAAAAAGAAGTGAACTGGTTCTACAATCCTCAGTTGATTCGACTTTATACCGGCAGCTCAACAGACAGATCTCTAAGTCCCTCAAACGCGATATGCGCCAATTCCGTACCAAGTGTATAGAAGAAGCCATCGAGCGGAACAAGGGCTCTAAAGTTTTTGCAAGGGATCTGTCTGTTGGGCAAAGCCAGCTCGCCAAATTAAAGACTGAGGAGGTAGAATCGTCACATCCAGATCTGAGCTGCTGAGTGAGATAGAGGGTTTTTATGGACAGCTGTACACGTCGACTAGCAGACCCGAAGTTGATCTAGCGGAAGACCTCAGAGCTAGACTGACCCGACACTATACAGAAGACATCCCGGACATCATCTGTGCGAGATTAGAATGGCTCTTGAACAGCTCAAAAATAACAAGGCGCCTGAGGAGGACGGAATTACAGCTGAGCTTCTGAAGGCGGGTGGTAAACCGATCCTTACGGCCCTTCAGAAGTTGTTCAATTCCGTCTTACTGGAAGGGAGAACGCCAAAGGCATGGAAGAGAGGTGTGGTGGTACTGTTCTTCAAAAAAGGTGACAACGCTTTATTGAAGAACTACCGACCCATCTCACTTCTGAGCCATGTCTATAAGCTGTTTTCAATAGTCATTACGAATCGTCTTGCACGCAGGCTTGATGACTTCCAGCCTCCCGAACAAGCCGGTTTCCGAAGAGGCTTTAGTACCGTAGACCACATCCATACGCTTCGCCAGGTTATACAGAAGACCGAAGAATATAACCTGCCCCTCTGTTTAGCGTTTGTGGACTACGAGAAAGCCTTCGATTCGATCGAAACATCGGTGTTCAAGTGTTTATACGAGAGCGCCACAATGTCAGTCCGACTCCAAGACCAGAGCTCGAAGCCTATTCTGCTGCAGCGGGGAGTTAGGCAAGGAGATGTCATCTCCCCTAAGCTGTTTACCGCTGCACTGGAGGATGTCTTTAAGACTCTGGACTGGAGAAGGCTGGGTATCAACATAAACGGCGAGTACCTCACTCACTTTCGATTCGCTGACGATATAGTAGTCTTGGCTGAGACCTTGGAGGACTTAAGTACTATGCTCGTTGACCTCAGTAAAGCCTCCGAGCGAGTTGGTCTTAGGATGAACATGGATAAGACGAAAATCATGTCGAATTCCCATGTAGCACCAACTCCCGTAATAATCGGAGACTTTACACTTGAAGTTGTAGACGAATATATATACCTAGGGCAAACTATTCAGTTAGGTAGGTCCAACTTCGAGAAAGAGGTCAATCGTCGAATCCGACTCGGTTGGGCAGCGTTCGGGAAGCTACGACACATATTTTCGTCCAATATTCCGCAGTGTTTGAAGACGAAACTTTAATCAGTGTGTGTTGCCAGTGATGACATACGGTACTGAAACGTGGCCGCTTACAATGGGCCTCATAAGAAGGCTCAAAGTCACCCAAAGGGCTATGGAGAGGGCTATGCTAGGAGTCTCTCTGCGTGATCGGATTAAAAATGAGACCATCCGCAGCAGAACCAAAGTAACCGAAATAGCTCTCCGAATCGCTAAACTGAAGTGGCAGTGGGCGGGGCACATTAAATAAAATAAATAAATAATAAAATTTAGTGATTAATTTCCTTATAGCTAGTATGACAAAGTGCTAACATTATTATATATTAGGAATTATAGTTGTGACGCGCCTGAACTAGGAAGATCCTGTATCTCAGGCAAAGATATTATAAACTAATTATAAGAGCAAATTAACAAAATAAAATCATACACAGAAAAAACATTGCGCGTAGAACCGATGACCGTTGGGGCAGGAAGGTTCTTGAGTGGCGGCCACGTACCGGAAGGCGTAGCGTGGGTAGGCCCCCCACAAGGTGGACCGATGACCTGGTGAAGGTCGCAGGAGTACGCTGGATGCGGGCTGCGCAGGACCGGTCATTGTGGCAATCTTTGGGGGAGGCCCATGTTCAGTAGTGGACGTCTTTCGGCTGATATGATGATGATAATAGTCTTGGCTGAGTCCTTATAAGATTTAAATACGATGCTCGTTGACCTCAGTAGCACCTCCGAGCGAGTTGGTCTTAGGATGAATATAATTATATAAAGGTGCGTTCAGACCAGACAAGCATTCGCTATTCTATCCCCCACTCTACGAAATCAACGAATGACTTTTTGTGTAACGATCGAATTTCGTAGAGCAGGGGGTTAGAATAGCGGATGCTCATTTGGTGTAAATGCACCTTAAGACGAAAATTATGTCAAATTCCCATGTATCACCAACTCTCGTTACAATCGGAGACTTTATACTCAAAGTTATACACAACTACATATAATATACCTAAGAGGACAAACTATCCAGTTAGGTAAGTCCAACTTCGAGAAAGATGTCGATCGTCAAATCCGACTCGGCTGGGCAGTGTTCTGGAAGCCACCACACATTTTGGTACTATACTGAAAGTTCATCGAAATGGTTGGTAGACTCGGTCGGTAGTGGGAAGGATCGTCGTTCCATTCCACCCTGTATATTATATATATACATACAAAATACAAATGCTTAAATACATAGAAAAAAACCATGACCACATCACAAATATTCGTGATAAACACACAAACAACTCGAACCCGGAACCTCCAGCTTCGTAGGCAGAGTCACTACCAACTAGGCTACGGAGGCAGACAGCTAGACTTATACAAAATATCGTCTGAGATTTTAATGACAGTTTTAAAGCGCGTTGGAGTTTAAATATCGGTCCGTAGCATGGTGCATGGCTCTGAGAACAATCAATTTAAATTTTTGTGGCATGATTGTGATGTTGGGTCTAAGATATCTGAACCATGAAGATTTACTTATTTTACACATAGTACTGTAACCATAATTATGTATTTTTCTTAGGTTTTATGTCGATAGTGAAATATTATTATTTATTACTATTAACCTTGTATCAGATGACCGATGGACACGCAAGACTCGAGTTACGAGCGTTTTACTTACATTTTTTGATTTTTTATAATGTCAACTCGTACAATCGTGACTACATTACCTGGAACAATATAGAATTAAGTTAATAAAAAAATATGAATGTCATAGTTTCCATTAATCGTAGATATAATAAGAATAAGTAATTACAGGCTTATTAAAATTCTGTATTTTTTTATTATCAGTCTTCGCGAGATCACATCACTGATGAGAGAAATAAAATATTTGATATAAATTTAATATTTATGCACATAATCGATTCTGAAAAAATCGTAATCGATGACCAAGGAACCTACCTACAATTTATTTTCATATTTCCTTGTTATTTTTAGGCTGGCAATGGAATCAGAATGTCCTAGAACAGAAAAGTGCAACTTTGTTTCCTCCTAGTAGGGAAGAAAAGACCCGTTTTAGAAGAGGTGAGGTGGTGTAAAAATTAATATTTATTTAAGTATTGATTATCATGGCTATTTAGCCGCGTGACGGCACTAAGAATACATTTGTCACTACCCCAACTCTTCCCGTCGTAGGAGTCGTAGGAGTGGACTAAGGGATTAAAGTGTTACAGATGATACACATGACTTGACCCGGGGGTACGTCGTAACACTACGACCAAGACCACCGGGGGGTGGGCAGCAGCATCCCTAAGTGCAGTGTAGACACTACGATCGCCAACACGCCAAGGGTGGCGATTATGGCAAATAGGGGGAGGCCTATGTTCAGCTGTTGACGCCTTTTGGTTTATATGATGATCAGAAATCGGAACTGTAGATGCAAAACTTTAACAATCCTTGAAAATTTACATAAACGGAAACATTTTAAGCAAGAAAAATACGAATATTATTGAACATGCAATCTGTATCCAATTTTATTGCCGATCTCTGAATCTTGAACTTACAATGTTTGGGTGTGTTTGGATATGTATATTTTAAGGATGTATGTGTTCTTCCATGTGCACTTGACAAGTTTTGTTAAAGTTTTGCACTCAAAGTTCCGATCACTTTGATGGTTATGAATGATATCGTTACGCTAGTCGCTTGTACCTTCGACCCCGCAGCCTGAGTTTTACGAGCCATCCCGGCGACCTATTTTACTAAACACCCATAAAGCCCTGCAGCCCAAGTAGCCCAACTTACGTCATTCTTTTATTGCCCGCGGACGTGTCTTTTACAATTTTGAGTTACGGCTGTAGTAAACAATGAGTCAGTGTGTTAATCACGGCGTTATAGCTACTACAGTGGTGTCATGATGATGCAAATAGGAATAATGATGACAGAAGTCTGATAAAAATTCTCCTTCCCTCCCGCGGACTGATCGTCTGTGGAATGAGCTCCCTGCTGAGGTATTCCCGAAGGATTACAGTATGAGGTTCTTCAAATAAGGACTTAAGGAGTGTACAAAAGTTCTTAATACGCATGTGACGCCCCTGGAGTTGCAGGCGTCTATAGATTACCGTAACCGCTATCCATCAGGCGGGCCGTATGCTGGTTTGCCACTTACTCATGTTACTCATGTATCACATGTATGTAACATAAACTTTTGTAAAGAATCATTCACCAAATTAAAAAACCGAAAAATTCTCCAAAATCCCGACATCAGATCCTGACTTGGTCTTGGACTTGGTCAAGTCAAGTCAACCATCAAGGGATCATCTCGGAGTTACACCCGTTCGATTAAATTGATAAGCGGTTCACAATTCTCGGAGATATCGATCAAGTAACACACATACAAAAAAACTGTCGGATTGAGGCCGGTTTAAAAGACATTTCAAAACGAATAAAAAAACATGCTGATAGCTATCAGCTACCGTAGGCCAGAAACACTAGGAGGTGACAGTGCTATAGTTCGTGAAATATAAATTGGTAACTTTCTACCTACATTATAGTAAAAACAAACATTCAATTTATATTTCTCGAACTATATTAATATCCACAGAAGTGAAAAACACGGTCTATCGGTGTCCTGTCATTTGACCAAAAGTTATTTCGGTTTTGCATTTAGTAGTAATCAAGGACTGGCAATAAATGTTCAACATATTATATTCATAATCTTACAATATCTCGTAAGGGAACGTACTTATTGTCTGACATAGTCGCATCGACAAACACACACAAAGATCGCTCGCTGTCCTATTTCCATAAATACAGATAATATAATCTCCAATAGTTTCTAGGACGTAAGTAGTTGAATATTGGAATTTTAACACGACTACTTTTCAATTTGCTCTGTGCAATTCTCGACACCTTGTTGAATATTTTCCTAATTTTCTTCGAAATCGGAAAATGTGTGCCAGATTCTGGATGGAAGCACGACTTTTTAATATTGAAATATTTTTCCCAGAGTTAAAGTAGCTTTTTGTACGTGCCCGTCAAAGATTTCATATAACGAAACGAATGATATTCCGGGAACTCACCGAGATTTCGCTTCAAAAGAAATAATATTCATTGAACTCGAAATTTATCAAATCGGAATCATAAATACATATTTTATAGATATGAACGTAATGTCCGTAAAATAAACGTAATCCATCGCCTGCAATGGCTTAGAGAACATACTCAAATATTTTTTGATGTACTTATTGGTTATTTCTAAAATTGTGTTAGTTGAGGTACGAACGTTAATGAAGGTGCATTCAGACCAAACGAGCATTTGCTATTCTAACCCCCTACTCTACGAAATTCGATCGTTACACAAAAGGTGATTCGTTGATTTCGTAGAGGTTAGTGGGGGATAGAATAGCGAATGCTCGTTTGGTCTGAATGCACCTTCATAAAAATCGTATGGTAGGTATACCAACAAACTTTGGCAGTAGAAGGTGGCAAATTAAAAAAAATAAGTGCGATTTGTCGATCGCTCTCAAAAAGTTTGAATTTGTTGCCCTTTTCAATCTCAAAAGTTACACAAAACATAACTTCTTCCTAAAAACCGTTTGGCGTAGAAACTTTAGGTTCATGGGGTCCCACGCAATTTTTTTGCTGAGATCGCGAACCGTCTGGCTGAAGTAAGTAAAGACCGAAGAGCTGGCGACTACCTCGCATAACGCATCAGTATTGCGATACAGGGAGGAAAAATGCCAAGTGCTCGGTACAATGCACAAGTGCCAATCTTAGATATACGAGTAGGTTAAGTAGATTAGTTCGATTTAATCTATGTATATAAATTGTACAGTTTTTTAAAATAAATATAATTAAACATATTGCGAAAGTACAAATTAAATTATTTATTAACTAAATATTTTGATTTGTACTTTTAATTTTTCTCCAGTAGTCACACTACTTAATACTATATAAATTATAAATATTAGATGTCATATACCAAAGAAAAACGACCAAGATCACCTATGTCCGCACATACAAGGCTAGGCGCCTTTGACCATTCTCTGAGGGTATTACCCTCAGAGAATGGTCAAAGGCGCCTAGCCTTGTAAGGGATTGCATATACCCGAGAAATTTGACCGGTGGTTGCTAAGACCGAGTGGCCGAGGGGTACAGGCATCAGCCGCGAAAGCTGAGTACGTGGGTTCGATCCCCACCTCGGACATAGGTGATCTTGGTCGTTTTTCTTTGGTATATGACATCTAATATTTATAATAAATATAATTACTTTTCGTAAAACAAAAATTGTCACTTTAAATTTTGTTTTCGTCAAAGACCTTTAACTATTTACATTATTTTGCATTATTTATCGATGTTAATGTGTTGGTGGCGATACCAATAGTACATTGTGTATTAAGGGCGGTAAATAAGAATTTGTACTGCCCGCGGCACACACAATATTTTTCATCACACCTGTGAGGGAAAAAAGTAAATAAAACAATACAGGGTGGCCCATTCAAATCGGTCAGTATGGGAAAGTCTGAAACTATAAGACATACGAAGATTTGTTCTTAGGAACCATGTCACCGATTTTGATAAAAAGAAAAACTGCGTTGCTAAATATGACAAAAAAAACTTTTTCTTAAGATTTACACTATAAACACCTAGTAAAATAAATTTAAGTACGTGAAAATAATGAATTCCATTCATTTTAGAAATCATGTTTCTTAGAGACATTTACTGCTTAAAACTTGGACAAACGATATCTGAATAGAAACAGTGTAAGTTATTTTTTTCAAAACAACCGGGTTCGATTCCCTGGCTGGGTACAGTGTTTTTATCAAATGCATGAATGCAGTTTTTCTTTTTATCAAAATCGATGACATGGTTCCTAAGAACAAATCTTCTTATGTCTTATAGTTTCGGACTATTCCATACTGACCGATTTGAATGGGCCACCCTGTATATTTTATTTTCTGTAATTAAGGAGAGATTTCTCAAAATCACGCCTGCGTCGGCTGCGGACGCCGTGCTAGTGCGACGTAATAATGTATGAAAATCCGATTGGCCTAGGGCGTAATGACGCATCGCCGCAGCGCATTGGCGCACTTACCGCACAGGTGTGATGAAAAATATTTATAAAGAAGAGTAGTATACTCCCAAATAGCATCAGACGCACATTTAAAGTTTGCAACATCTGCTGCGGATGTCTTAATTCTTTCCGAAATCCATCTCGCGCATATCATATAGGCATTATGTTTGTAGATAAATGCATGAGACTATTTCTAGGTAAACCTTGGGAATGTTCTGCATTGTTAAAAAGAAATAATGGTATTCCATTTGCATATTATGAGCTAAAGTTACGTCCATCCATTCAGGGATGCTTTTAGCATTTTTTACTTTTTCTGTCCATCAACTTAGCCGTTATTAAATTAGAAAGTACATAAGTCAGTCACTGACATTAAGTACCTAACAAGGAGAGTAATAATGCCAGACAGCGTATACACGGTGGAATTTAATCGGTGAACAGGAACCCATTTTTCTAATTCAGTAATCGATGGCGGTCACGTTTATGTAGTACTTAAGTGGAACCAAGTTTTTTTTTAGCATATTTTTTTTTTATGTTGAAATTAAAATTTATTGTCACCCTACTTAGTCTGAAAAGTTTAATACCTCTTTTCAAACTATCAGCCATGGAAACTTAAAACATAAACGAGCAATAACCACTCACATGCTTTAATTTTTGCGATAGACTCTATTCCTATGTAAAATAAGACCGATGCATGGCTGATAGTTTGAAAAGAGGTATTAAACTTTTCAGACTAAACCATTAGTTAGGGTGACAATAAATTTTAATTAAAGTTTAATTTCAACATAAAAATTTGTTATGCTAAAAAAAAAACTTGGTTCCACTTAAGTACTACATAAACGTGACCGCCATCGATTACTGAATTATAAAAATGGGTTCCTGTTCACCGATTATATTCCACCGTGTAGTTGCGAACATGCATATTTTGGGTAATACGCTGATACAACACTCCTTTTGCATCATGATCGCTATTAGGGAAAATCGCTCAACGTATTTGGTGCCCAGACATGTTACTTAATAAATGCGTGAACCTATTTCCAGATACTAAATACTACATTACGACACAAGTGCAAAAAACATGAAATTTGAAACAAGTGGCAATGTTTTAAAACACTCCCTATCGGTCGTGTTTTAACGACTTTTTGCACGTGTCTCGTACGACGTTTTTTAGTACTGATGGCCCTCAGATTTTGGCCCTGATGTAAAATGAGCCACTTCTCGCACTAGCGCGTAAAAAAGGCACCACCTATACTAAAATAGTACATTACGATGCAAGAGCAAAACGAGTATTTAAAAAGAAGTTTTTACACGTGTATCGAACGACTTTTTTCATAACAAGTGCCTTAAAAAGAGAAATTTATGCACGTGAAGCTTATACTTTTCCGCACTAATTAGGATGTAGTACATTACGAAACAAGTGCGAAAAACATGAAATCCGAAACGAGTGGCGATGTTTTAAAACACGACCGATAGGGAGTGTTTTAAATCGACACGAGTTACGAATTTCGTTTTTGCACGTGTCTCGTACGACGTTTTTTAGTACAGATGGCCCTCCGAAGTTTTGGACTTGACGTAAAATGACCCACTTTTCGCACTAGAGCCTAAAAAGTACACCATCTATACTAAAAAATATATTTCACGCGGGTTACAAATCTTTTTTTAAGTCGAGAAATGCTCGATATATTTATCTCCGTATAGTTCGGGGCTCTTTTAAGAGCCAATCGCCATGGCTGCGCGACGAACACTGCTAGTTCAAGATACCTTGTGGTATTTTCGAGTGACTGACCTGACCTGCTACCGCAAACATCGAAGTTCGTAAATTTCGGAGAATTTTCCCTGTGACTCTAATGACTCCTTCTTTGAAGTGACAGAGACAAATCCCCGAAAACGAACTTCGGCGTTCGCGGTAGCAGGCCAGGTCAATTTTGTCGTCCGTTAACTGCGGACAGAGAATGTTTACAGTCCTCGGCCGTTTTGAAGTCAGTCCTGACACCTGTAATTTCAATACATTGTGTGTCAAAAAGATAGAGACAGATAATGTATTGAACTGACAGCTGTCAGGATTTACTTCGTAGCGGCCATTTAATGTGGTTACTAATGGTTGGATGTTTTCCAAAACCATGAAAATTTCCTTTGGTCCGTTTTTGTAATTATGGTTTCGTAGTTAGCTACGTAAGAGGAATTATTTTTCGCTGTTTCGTAATTGATTACCAAAGCGGAATTTATTTTCCGTTTTCGTAATTGCTTACTAATTCTTGTTTCGTAGTTAATTACCAAAACATATTTACTTTTCTTATTTGATAATTGATTACGAAAAAGGAATTTATTGCACTATTTAATTTTCATGCGCTGCCTGATACTGTTTTTGAGATCATTGTTCGGTTTAGCTTTTTTTTATAATATTTTTTAGGCGATAGATTTCCACTGCTGCTGGACATAAGCCACCCTCAGAGCATGCTTTAAAGATCGATCGTGAGTAGTCGGCATCCAATAGATCAGACCAGAAACAGAATAAAATGGATTGCTTGTAAAAACGGTGGCCAGAAAATAAGTGTATTCCCGTTGCCAGTGAGGTTTTTTGACCACCTTGTATATTGTTAATCTTTTGCTGCATGCTATGTGTCATAATTCATAATTTGTCATGTTTTTTTCATAAGACAACTCTTAATTTATTGGGTAGGTACATAAAATATTAGGACTTCCAATACCGGTATTTTTGAATTATCAATAACGGGATCGCGGTATTGTTCATAAAATACCGGTATTGAATGCTCTAGTACATATGTACTAACAATAGAAAAAAGCATCCCTACGTATTAATAATTTGGTACAAACTATGTTACATTTATTATTCCATTTTGTGGAAATATTAAGTTAGCTATGAAAGTTACGATTAAAATTATTTATTTTAGTATTTATTTAGCGTTCGTGTTTATTTATTTAATTAATCGCAAAATTGAATTTATTAATTACCAAACTCCAACAAATTCCATTTTGTAGACAACTCAGTGACTACCTGCAAAAACATATTTTATCCAAGATAACTACGAAACTCAATTACTAAAAAGGAATAAATTCTTTTTTCATAATGAATTACCAAACAGTGAAAAATAATTCTCGATTCGTAGCCAAATTACTGCGAAAAAATAAAAATAAATTCCTGTTTCGTAGTCAACTACGAAACAGATTACGAATGCAGAAAATAAATTCCGCTTTGGTAATCAATTACGAAACGGTGAAAAATAATTCTTCTTACGTAGGTAACTACGAAACCATAAAGGTCTCTGCCCACTAGACCGTAGCATACCATGACCGTAGCATGAACGTATCAGACAAAAAAATATTCTTTGTATGGAAAAGTATGAGACTATGCCCACTAGGACGTTCCGTCGCCGGCCAACACCGTCGCGTGCCATGCACGGACCGGCAGGAATTGTCGGCGAGAATATTTTGCCGGCCCCGACACGCTACGTGCATGGCACGCAACGTTGCCGGTACGGTGTGCGCAGGCGGCGAAACGGTGAGCATACGGGTTCTATTTACATTTTTGTATTGTATTTACAATTTTTATCCAAAACTCTCCAAATTTTTCACTTTTGATAGTGAGTAATAATTTTCTTATTGCGAAACAATATAATCAGCATCGCTATTTACTGAAAAAAAAAACTTACTTAATTGATTGTAGATACGCAAACCGAAGATTTACATCGAGATCGAAAAATATGACTTCGTTTCTTACAAACAAAATAATTAAAAGAAATATCAATTTTGAAACAGTCGTGTAACTTAACGAATTTATCCAGATAGATTGCACAATTTGTTTCTTTTTTTACATGGTAAGAACCATGCTTTTGATGTGGCTTTCTATAATAAATTTTATTGGTTTTAGATTTTTATTACAATATACCTACACAAAATCAATATATCTTTTTTTTCAGTTGCTCCATTGTTATTCAAAATTAATTATTGTTCCAACACTATTAGAAGATGTAAAAATAATCAAACAAAACCATTACTTGACGGAGTCACATTGACAATCATGACAAGAACATAATGTACTCTCATAAATCTACCTATAGACAATATATTTACCAATTCCAAGAAGTTTTAGTTTAATATCATAGATTACATTTATCAGTGTCTAGGTTACCTAGACATTGATAAGTGTAATTTAATACTTTAACAATATTAATGATAAATAAACACATTCCGCCATATAAATGTATAAGTAGCATAACTGACGATTCGAAAGTGCTTGTTGCTAAGCCTATTCAATAAATAATTTTTGACTTTGACTTGACTCAGTAACAACTCTAGTACTTCAATGGGTTTCGATCGCAGTTTACGATGTCTGCTTCGAAAAATTGGTGTAGAAATAAACTCCTAGGAAAATACTAGCAGAGCGATAGTAGTCTAACGGAGGCGAAAACAATTTGAAACTGATAAAACTGTGACATTGGAACGATAACGACAGGTATGAATCGCTCATACTACGGGGATGTTACGTAGTTGCGACGCGGATGATACGTGGTTGCGACGCGGATGCAACGGTCACTAAACGGGCTTAGCACGGATATGAAACGATGTACACACGTTACAGTGGGCATAGTAGTCCGTGTCGTCTCACATTCCGTGTCTGATACGTTCATGCTACGGTCATGGTATGCTACGGTCTATACTTCGTTTTATTTAAGATTAGAATTATCTGTCAAACGGGTGAACAAAGAAGCAGTGGTCGTAGTAAACCTTCCTTCTTCGATTTCGGCCGATAACACTGAATTTCTCGGAACTTATGTACATACATATCATTTGATATTTACCGATAGCTGAACGCATAGTTTTCACATTTATTATTAATTTGTTGGCAAAACTGTATTAAAAAAAAATTATAAGTGTTTTATAAGTAAGATGGGGCAATTTAGAAAAAAGCTAAATATTGAAGGTTTTCGTTTAGTGTTTGGCGGTTTTTAACTAAGTATTTTTTTATAAATTTGTAACTCATATCGTACCGATTTTACATTTACTGAATTTAATGAAGTTTACAGTCTGGGCGCTCATCCTCACACCTTGTAACCTAAATGGTCGCGCACCGTGCGGTTTCAGAGGAACTTCCTCCCGCGGACGGTCCGTCTGTGGAATGAGCTCCCTGCCGAGGTTTTCCCGTTGGACTACAGTATGGTTCTTCAAAAGAGGAGTGTACAAGTTCTTATTGGGTCGGCAACGCGCATGTGACACCCCTGGGGTTGCAAGCGCCCATAGGCTACGGTGACTGCTTTCCATCAGGCGGGCCGTATGCTTGTTTGCCACCGACGTGGTATAAAAAAAAAAAAAAAATTTTACAATTGTTGCATATTTAATCTAGCTTACATTATGCACTCCCAGTACTTTTAAAAGTCATGCATTTAAGGATTCAAACTATCGGTATAAAAGCGGACACGGTGTCATGAAGACTGCCATATGCTTACCCATCGACAACGTCGTTTAGTATTTGTCGCCATTATGGGCGGCTTTAATCTGGGACGGTCTAACGTAGTTTGAATTTAGTAACAAATTAGAAAATAAAACTCTGATGACATAATACTCTACGTAGTTTTATTCACTGTCAGTGGAAGAGTCCGAGGACTTGGAACCACCAACGTTTATAATAAAATTTTCCACAGTGTTATCTATTATATTATCCACAGAGCACGGACCTCTTTAGTGTGTAACCTTAGAGATAGAGGCGGCCTTGGCTGTCATTTTCATAGAAATCGACCGTGTCAGGTAATTTTGACATGTTAATGTAAATAGTGTTGTGGTATGGCTCGATATTTTTATCGATAGATTAAAACCAACAGTTATTTGACTAAAAATGTTACTTGAAAAAAGCTAATCAAACATTCTCATTTTTAAAATCTCACTAATTTGATGTCGTTATGAATGATATAAAAACAGTAAATTTATACATTTACATATTTGAATTTATATTTACAATAAGAACCTACTTACATTAAGTTGTTAGCTTTAAGGTTAAAGTTAAACAACAAGTGTTAAGGGTAAGGCTAGACAGAGGTTAAACAACAGGCGGTCTTAAGACCGCCTGTTGTTTAACCTCTGCCTAGTTATATATGTTACCTTTGCATTGGTTTGTTTGTTCAAGGTGTGCAAACTATATCTACTTATATTACGTTATAAAACTCAAAAAGAAAATTGTAACTATAAATGGGAATTAAAATTAAACGATCAACTGTAAGGAATTTAGATGGTTAGGTAATTTAGGTATTATATATGAGGACAGATTAACTAGATGTATAAATGTATAAAGATATTTTTAAATTCGTAAATTGTATCGTTTTACGTTTTCTTGAAAGATTATCAGATGGGTTACTTGGGACAAGAAACACCTGGAAAGTACATACTTAAATTAATATGTATTAACAGATAACATCAGAAATCCTTTAAAAGGTACTTTACTTTTAAAACATAATAAAATTATTTAGCAAAGCTAACTTACCTTGTCAAACGCAGGATGGAGTTTTAAAGTTGGACAGGCATTGGATGACAATATAGATTTCGGATTTGTTTTTACAAAACAGTCATTTTGGAAGTGATCCGAACAAATTGTTCGTGTTTTTGCGGAAACCAGTTCAACTTTCCAGTCGCCGTTATCCAGCATTCTCTGACACATGGTTCTATAGGAAATCTAAAAGTTAAGTCAGAATTTCTTAAACTATATGTTTTTGTATAGTTGCTTCATTGTCTGCACTCTAGATAAATATTATATTATTGCTAAATATAAATAAATAAATGGGCCGTGTGGTGGCGGCAGTAAGAATACATATGTCACCACCCCAACTCCTCCTGCGGGTGTCGTAAGAGTCGACTAAGGGATTAAAGTGTCACTGACCATTATTTTATAAAAGATTGATGATGGGCAGCAGCGTCATTATAGTGGACACATTACTGCGATCGCCAATCCGCTTGCCCAGCGTGGCGATTATGGGTATTTACCTCCTAATGCGTCTATACGCATAGTTAATAGGAGAGGCCTACGTCCAGCCGTGGACTATCATAGGCTGATGATGTGATGTGGAATAAATGTTTGGGGGACAGTCTCATACAAATCAACCTAGCCCCGAACTAAGCAAAGCTTGTACTATGGGTGCTAGGCGACGATATATATATGTACTTAAATAGAGAAATACACATAATTATACTTACTTATACATAGGAAACGTCCGTAACTCGCGAACAAATTTTGAATTTCTACTAACACCGTTCAGTTGTAAGAGTTTACGTAGACTATCGATAACAAATTCAGCGTCGTGTCTCTTCACTATGTCTCTCGCCCATACTAATTTTATATTGAAACAAATATATAACTTTTTTTACTTACCTGTGATAGGAAACGTTTGAATTTTGTTTATTAACGTACGTAGACTGGATCCTGCATCAGATTACAGAGCAATGTGGCATTCTTGGTATATTTTTATAGTTTATATACCCATGACGTCCCGAGAGGTACTGACAGCACATATGCGTAAAACGCATATGCGCGGCACGGGTTTTGTCTGTCACGCCGTCTCTCTATAGGCGCCCTAAGAGTTCCAACCTCCTTGATATTATCTAATTTCATTTAAAAAAATATTTTCTTTTAAAATGTTGTATACCGTAGCCAACGATATGCCAGCAGTCTCAGCAGTCTTTTTCACACGGTCCGATTTAGTGGGATATTCCTTTCTATGGCACATTACTAACACTCATTGAAAGAAAGAAAGAAAGAAAAAACATTTATTTGTGACACAACATAATATACACATTAAATACAAACGAAACACGAATATAAAATATAGAACAAAAAACAAAATTGTGTCACAAAATGGTCTCCAATTCAGCATAAATTGCTGGCCTGTAAACATATGCGTTCAGCTATTTGTAAATATTCACCACCAATACCACCATCCGCTTTTCACTGGCAGTCAGAGGATTTTGCTTTTGCCGTTTCTTCTTTAGCGATGACAAAACGTTAGCCGGAACCAGCTGCGACTTCATCAATTTTAAATGTGCACCAACAAACAAAATATCTAAATAGACTAATAATTAATAACGAAACTGAACAAAAACGATAACATCAATCTTTAAGTAAGCTAACAGCAATAGAAAACACAACCGACTCAACCGACAAATCGAATAACAGATGGTGACAGTGACGTTTTAAAATTGTGTGAGAACTCTGCCTCTTTAGGTTTTTTAATGTACAACCTTTCCATGAAAAATTGCAAACGCAATTTATTAAAATTCTTATCTTTTCTTCTTAGAATACTATAAATTAACTAATATTATGTTTCTTATCTGTTGTTCACAACACCGAGTAATGTATGTATTAATATAGCATGATAATTAATACGTGATATTTAATAACTCGTATTCACTGTTCGATCCGCAGAATGTGCCTGTAAAAAAACCTTATATCTCGTTCTGCAAAGGTCTTTCTAATGCTAAAAAAAACGAAGTATAGTGGGCAGAGACCTTAATTACGAAAACGGACCAAAGGGAAAATTTCAAATTAGCATGTTCGTCACCTGACCCGTATTCATTGCCCGAAAGTGTTGTTTCAATAATAAATCAATAATCGTTGATTTTAATGTAGCGCTCAAGAAATTATCTCATCAGTGAGAGTGACACTCATCACCACAAATCAATTGAAACAGAAACTATGTCACTCTGAGTGCATAATAAGTGGTTGCATAATGCACGCATAGCGATCACTAAACGTCACTCACAATAATGCGTGACCGCTATGAGCAAGCGGTATTTTAATAATATACCTACAGCGTGTATTTCTGACGTTATCTCAAACAGTGTTGTAGTAATTATAGTCTGTACTTTTATGTTTTATATGTGCAGAGTCACTGACTGAGGCGCAAATGACCAAAAGGTTTGCCAAAGGGCCATGGAACGCAGCATACAAGGTGTAAGGCGGATCGACCGAATGAGAAATTCAGTGCTGAGTTCCAAAACCGGGACACTGATGTCGGAGCCAAGACTGGCAGGCCAAAGTGGACATGGGCCAGCCATGTCTGCCGCTTGTACTCTAAATTAGCAACGAAGTGGGTGCCACAAAATGCACGGCGACGACGCGGCTGGTCCAGACGGAGATGGCGGGATGATCTGAGGCCCTACCGCGAACGACGAACGAAGTGTTGCCTCTCAGTCACGCTTACGTACGAATTCATAAGTGCGAGACAACACTTCGTTCGTGGTTCGCGGTTGAGCGTCTGGAAGAGATCGCGCTAAGCCGCCGGTACAGTTGGAAGACAAAGGGGGAGGCCTTTGCCCAACAGTGGAACACTCTAACGGCTTTATGTAATAAAATAAAAGTAAACAAACGATTTGTATAAATACACAACCACTTGAATTTGTCACAGAAGGAGCTGAATTTAACCGTGCGCCAGTAAAATCCACGTTCGTAGATTTCCTTTTACGTCAATACTAATAAATATCAATAAATAAATAAGTATCATCACACAAACACATCTTACACAAATCGACCTAGTCCCACAGTAAGCTCAATTAACGCTTGTGCTGGTATACAAGGCGTCCAAAAGTTATGGGACATGACGGGGAAGTACAGTCGAGGAATTTAATTTCCTACCCATTTCGTACCTTGTCACAGTGACAATCAATATGAAAGCTGCTAGGACTGTCATATTATAGCTACTATGACAAGGTACGAAATGGGTAGGAAATTAAATTCCTCGACTGTACCTTAAATTAAATATCGTAGATAGTGTATTTTGGTGAAGGAAGACATTAAGTTATTTTTAAGAGTTAATAATACCTACTACGTTTGAAAAATTTCAATAAACTCTTTATTTTGATTTAAATGATTAATTTCACGTTGTTCGTTTCTTTTAAAATACTACAGGGTGAACGATATCAAGTGTTACCAAGTTGATTTTATTAAGTCTGGTGGCAAAGTAATAGCGGGTTATTATCGGAAATATGTTTTGGACACCGCATTGAAGTCTTAATAGGCACGCCAACATTTGGGTTGTAGACCGCAAACATAAGAACGAGACTGAGCTTCGACTTATAAAGCTCGTAAAAACCAAACATGGTTGAAAACCGAATTTCACGTGTCATATCTCCAGTGCATTGAGTTTCTGACTTTTTATCTGGTCTATTTTGAAAAGAAAGGTAAGAGCAATTAAACATGCTAGTATAAAAGCAATGAATAAAGCGATCGTATTTCACTGGCACATACCATTACCACTGGGTCACAAACGTGCTGGGAGAAAAAAATTTTTTACCCTTTGAAGATCATAGTTAAAGCAGAAAGAGTCATATTGACTAAAAGTAAATTTAATCACAAACTTTGTTGCAACTAAAAAATCACAGTCCTTTGAAGTTGGTAATACTTCATATCGTTCACCCTGTATGTTACTTAAGCAGAGTTATTATTCTTAAGCGGGTTTTTCGATTGGCATCATAAAATTAGGATGATTTTTTTTACATTTCATACAGTCGGTTCGATTACCAGACGAAGCAAGTGGGGAAATCTATGAATGCAGAATTACTAACTTTTAAAAATAACATAAAGTCTTCTTACAGCAAAATACACTATCTACGATATGTATATGTAAGGTAAATCCTCTTCATGTCCCATAATTTTGGGACGCCCTGTACACGTACCGAGCGACGATATATAAGGTCCTAATTTATTAGTTGCAGATATTTTAACACATGATACTTTACATTAAAATAATTAACTTTAAATATAAATTAAGAAATCTTTTCATGTAATTTTTTTGATTTCATTTTCCTAACAAAAAAATTAATTATAATTTCGTCTAAAAAAAATCATCATGTGTGCATTATCACATGTCACAATAACACTGTCTGTCATGTCATCAAACGACACAATCCAACGGAAAATAACATGACATTGACAATCAAGGTATTTAATTTATCGACGAGAAGTGGCCAGTTCCAGTTAAGTGGTACGTAAAAGAGGTACTAGAATCTGTTCAATGAGTTTTCATTTAATAATCACATAAACAGGGTGTTTTTACGTAGGAAATTTGTTTTTTCGTTTTCTCCAAAAAAACATCGTAAAAGCTATAATGTTTCACGGTTTAATATACTCCAGAGACCGAGTACTAGCAGCTGTAAAAATATCTGCATCTAATAAATTAGGACCTTATATATAATAGATAGATACATATAGATCTGATACTTAAATACATCTTAGACCGCCATGACTTCAACTAAAAATGTATGTAAACACCAGATTTAAAGTTAGTTTAGTAAAGTTTGAACTTGGCGATAAAACCAAAATTGTGTTCTAGGAAAATGCGTGATTATAATTTTTTTTTGTTTTTCTTGGATTCTACTAGTTGGCGCACGGTTTACTTTATTTTGCTGAAGCAACCGACAAGACGGGCCCGCAAGGGCAACGCTCGCGGGGTTCTCGGAGGTGTGCAGCAGCGTTCCCGAAGCCCCGCACATAGAGCGAGCGGTGGAACACCCCAGGGGTTTAGTCCGTGCGAGTCGGACATAACCACCCGGTTGCTCCCGGGCCGGGTGGTATCCATAACGGATTCCCCTGGTTTAACAAAAAAAACGGTATACTTTATTTGATAGTGTCATGTTTTCATCCACCCACAATTGGCTATGGGGCATTTGACGGTAGGTTTAGCTTACGTTTTTTTAAGGATCGATTGCAAATAATTTTACATAACTAAGAGCCTTTATGAAAATAAATTTTAACGACGTATTTCTTGTGAAACGAAGTTAAATTAATTATGTGCAATTAATTTTCTATGAGCGATCGACAATACGAACCTATTTCTTTTAAATTTGCCCCGTTTTACTACTTCTGAAGGTTGTTGGACCGATGGTATACCACATGGTTTGTATGACTAAGGGTGAAGACACATACATCAGCATGAAAATCGGCTATCTCTCGGTCTATTGAAATCGGCCCTTTAGTATGAAAGTCGTAAGCATGCGTATGTGTGCGGAAAGCTGGACGCGGTCTCATACTAAAAAAAACGACCATTTTCTATAGACAAAATGCTTCCCTACGCATGCTGATATATATTGTGTCTTCACCCTTACTTTCGTAACACAATTGAAAGTCCTACTAAACATAAGTTTTTCATAAGTGAAAAATTGTGACTTATTTTTTCATACTTACATAATAATTCAGCATACAATGTATTTTTCCCCTCACTAGCTCGTAAAGCGCTCGTTTATCCTTTAATACGAACGTGTAAAAACGCATATTATTCACATGTGTGGCAAAGTAATGACCTTGGAGCGTAGCGCGAAGCAGCATTCGTTTAACAGATAACAAAACGTAAAATGCTCATGGAAATCGTTCCATATTAATGATAATTAAATAATTTGTTATAGAATCTAGTGTAAAATACAAACCTTTATATAATATGATGATTTTAACACATAAATCCTAAAATTCTATAAGTAACAATTGTTATAGTGAATGATGATAAGATGACTAGATGCAATCATAAAACGCAGAAAATGTCGACATTGTCAATGAATATTATAGGTTATTATCTTTATTTACCGACTCGAACAGGCATAAAAATAGTAAACTAAACAACTTGCAGAGTGTTCTGTTATAATTTTGTAAAAATAATGAATGAGAATGATTTAATAATGCATTGGCGTTGGTGTGCAGCTACAGGAATGTGTTAAAATCGTGCTGCGTTTACTTTTTCGTGCCAAGTTTACTGCGACAAAATCTTGCATTAAATACAAGATGCATTTCGAAAATTATTATCACTAACCTGATAATGATTGTAATGTGAACAAATAATTACCTTTTTTGAGTTTCCTCGCTATAGTGAGGGGAAAAGTTTTGTGTTACACACGGGTGCAAATGTATTTTACTTCTCGTATGTTAAAACACTCGCTGCGCTCAGGATTCTATTTTAGAACCACTCGCTTCGCTCGTGGTTCAATTTCATACTCGCGGGTAAAATACAACTTTGCACCCTTGTATAACAAATAACAATTTCTCTATCGTTACCTACTTCTTTAATACGGTATAAAATATTTAACTAAAAAGATAGGCAAGATTGTATTTCGGCCTTTTTAAGCCACGTCCCATAATTCGTCACCTAATTATTGTATCTGGGTCACATTAAATAGTCTAAGCCCTTCATTAAACTGCCATAAATTTAATAAGTCCCTTGGGTGTTAATTGAGTTGACATTTTTAATTGGGAGCGTGTGAAAGGACGACAGAAGTGTGTTATTCAAATCACATGTCTGCAAGATATATTTTATCAGCCTGCTTAGAATAGTTGGTAGTGATCCTTCTTACGAAGCTGGAGGTTCCGGTTTCGAATCCCGGCGAGGACATTATTTGTGTATTTATTTATCACAAATATTTTATAAGACCAGTCATTGTGGCATTCTTTGGGGGAGGCTTCTTTGGGTTCAGCATTGTACGTCTTTCGGCTGATATGATGATGATATTTTTGTGTGATTCACGATTTTATGGATCACAAAGATATTTAGTTCGTCAGGAAAATTAAAATAATAATAAACCGGCCAAGAGCATGTCAGGCCATGCTCAGTATAGGGTTCCGTAGTTATTAAAATACGGCTAGGTCGAATATATTATGTTCGAAATAGTTTTATTTTAAAGTATTCTATAAGCTCACTATTCATGACTTTTTTCACATTTTTTGGATCCACGGATCAAAAGTTACAGGGGCACATTTTTTTTATTCTGGTTGATGTAACTAAAGACCGAAGAGCTGGCGACTTCCTCGCACAACGCATCAGTATTGCGATACAGCGAGGAAATGCCGCCAGCATCCTCGGTACAATGCCACAAGGGCCAATCTTAGATATAGGTTAGGTTCAGTAGATTAGTTAGATAAATTTAATCTATGTACATAAATTGTAGTTTTCTGGAGCGGATATCTCCGAAAATATTTACTTTAGAAAAAACTTTCTTCTACGACTCTTACTCTTTTTAAGATACCTATTCAATGATACCCCACACTATAGGATTACCAGTTGGGGAGGTAGGTACGCGAAAAAAAAATTTTATTCTATTTTTTTATTCTAACACTTTGTTGGCATGATTCGTGTACCAAATTGTAGCTTTCTAGTACTAACGGCCACTGAGCTATGCAGACGGCCAGACGGACTGACGGACATGGCGAAACTATAAGTGTTCCTTGTTTACTACGGAACCCTAAAAACGATCACGAATGTCAAATATATTATGTCATTGTCAAAAATAAATTCAGTGATTTATGGAATATATTTATTGACACCAATTTTGGACTTTTGATCTTGTCAGTGTCACATTACTCTACGGTCCCGGCAATCCAACCACGAATCCCAAAACTAAGTATATCGCTTTTTTATTCCGGCCTCAGATAAGATTTTACGAAGATTGAAACGGGAAGGCCAACTGTCAAGTACCTACATTTGCAACAGATGGAGTGACACGGTTTCGCTATCCCTTGAGACCTGACTCTATTCACCAAGCATTGTATACCTACTCAATAGTCAATTGTGAGCATCCCCAACATAACTTGACCTCTAGTATTGTATATTACCAGGCCTGTCCAACTAGCGCGTTCGGTTCGAACTGTCTGTGCCACCCCGGGGAGTACATCAGTAGGGCCTCACGGCAAGCGGTGACGTACCGCTACCGAGCGCACTCGCGAATGTTGTTCGTCGAATATCTACGTACTAATACTACTAATTCGACAACTGACAGAGAATTGATTATAACAATGAACAATAAAAAACAATTTTAAAAGGTAGTTTGCACTTCAATATTAAGTTTATATAATTTTTAAAAGGAAGCAATCTTATTTTCAGAAACAGAACGAGTTACGCGACAGAAAGAGAGCGCCCTTCTACGTGACATTTAGCGTAGGCATTTAGCGTTGCGCGTTGGGAATTTGAACTTAATAGTATCGTAGCAATAGCAACAGTCATTCTTTCTTTAAACGGGTTTTTGGAGATGGGTTTCTGTACTTTGTACTAATAGTTATGAATTCTGTGATATTACATTACAGTGCTCCGCCGCTACGAAGTCAATCCTGACAGCTCTCATTTGAATACATTACCTGTCAATAATGTCATTTTTGACACACAATGTATTGAAATTACGCAAAATAATTTTCATTACAGCCAAATCATTTCGATCTTTATTATTCAATTATTTAGATGGCAAAAACACAAGCCTCGCGTAATCCGAGCTAATGGACACTTGCAATAGTTGCAATATGTGTACAGTCGAAGACAAAATAAGGGGTATACAAAAACGTTCAAAAATATGTCCCAGTGCACTCTAATTCTGTGTAATAAGAACGTCGTAACATATTTATGAACGGATTCTTTCGATACTTATTTTTGCACTTGACTGTACCTATAGGAGAAATAGCAATTAGTCAATTCTCGCAGCTGTCACTACAGTGAATCGTGAAGCAATTAGGCTTAGCACATGACGGGTACGACGTGTGACAGTATGTTGCCACGAGTAAGGGTACGGCTCCACTGACGCGGAGCGGAGCGGAGCTATGGGAGCTCGGCCAATGAGACCACATCACAGTGTTTCGAATTCGAAGAATGTAATTGGTCAATTTTGCACAGATCCGCTCCGCTCCGCGTCAGTGGAGCCACACCCTAAAGGACGTCTTTCTCGTATAGTCTATGTTGCCGCGAGATACTGGGTCGATTGCATAAAAAAATGCTTTAAGCAAAACAAAAATCACGATCACGTCAATTATGTTACGAAAGTTCATACAAACTATGTGGTATACTCTGCCCAACAACCTTCGGCAGTAGTAAAAGGGCCAAATTTAAAAGATATACACGGTGCTCGTGAGCATTCCGAAAGATTTTAATGCTAAATTCCTGAGCACATTTAGAGTATTTAATGTTACATAAAATTTCCTGGATTCGACTTGGTTCCAGAGATATTACCTTTTTTCGAAATAAGGGTTTCGATTCGACGTACCGTGAAACAGAGCCGTGAAACTAGCCAACATTGCCCGCTTTTTTCGGAAATTCTAAAATATCTCAAAAAATATATAAGTAACCTTATAAGTTTTTCCTGCTCAGCATGTGCATTGTGATCGTACGCATCGGCTCACATTTTTGTCGTTTTAGAGGGTGGGAAAAGTAATCTCGAGTTTTGGCCAACATTGCCCACCTCAATTTAGTGCTTAAAAATAGCTCGTATGACAATAATACTACGACCACAGAAGGTTTTTGGGCAATACTACCATTTCATGTTGATAACTCAGGGATCGGGGTAGAGGTGTGCGCCACGCCGGCGACGTTTTCAAAATCCACGCCGCGACAAAAATTTTGCGGAATAAAAACATTTAAATTCCGCGCCACGCTGATCATATTGGCATTAAACAACAATATGCTTGCGAATATCGACAAGCGGTTCCCTCTGACCATGAAATGCCACTTCTGGATTACAGATTTTCAGGCCTAAAGGAGATTGATACGTACCTACGAAAAAAAACGCACTACTCGAGTAGAATTGTTCTCAATTTTACAGATTTCTTTTACAGAATTCCTTTATATTATATTCTTCACATCGTCAATCCCACAGTGTCTGAAGACAAAACACTTCAATACGTGCGTTCCACCCGTCGTGACGTACGGAGCCGAAACCTGGACACTGACGGTACGGCTGGTCCACAAGTTCAAGGTCGAGCGAGCTATGGAAAGGACTATGCTCGGCGTCTCTTTGCTGGCCGAATCAGGTCGGGTTGAATCAGAAATGAGGTTATCCGGTAGAGAACCACACTGATCGACATAGCCCACCGTGTTAGCAAGCTGAAGTGGCAGTGGGCTGGCCGTATTAGCCGTAAACCCGACAACTATTGGGGTAAACGAGTTCTTGAGTGGAGACCGCGTCTCGGCAAGCGTAGTGTAGGACGCTCTCAGGCAAGGTGGAGCGACGATTTGCGTAGGATGGCCGGCAGGAGCTGGATGCGAGCAGTCAATGAACGAAAACGGTGGCGTGAAATTGGGGAGACCTATGTCCAGCAGTGGACTGCGATAGGCTGATGATGATGGTGGATGTTTTTTCATTATCTACGTTAGGCCACCATAGGAGGCTTAATGACTGTCTATTAACTGATTCTATTAATTTAAGCGTTTGCGTAATATTTTTAGAGGAAAAAGGAAATGTTAAGCTTAAAAATTGGCATTTGAAAAATTTGCTGTCGCTTTGCACGGCTTAGAAATAGATAACTGCAGCTTCACCTGAGAATACATAAGTAAAATTGGCGAAAACAAGGTTTTTTTTTGTCCCCTGTTTCCTCCTCCAAAAATTGACCAATTTGTAACAAAAATTTTTTCATAAGCATTTTAAGAAAGATACTTCTCATGTCTGTATGTTTCGTCTTTTTGGACAGTATTCGAAATATTTTTTATCAGTACATTAAAACGCATTCAAAATTTGGCTATTTTTGCAGTTTTTGTAGGCTTGTAATAAATAATAGAAAAATGCTATGAATTTAACACCCCGACTTTAATGTGTTTCGTTGATTACCAAAAGGCTTTCGACTGTGTGAATTGGGAGAAACTATGGGAGGTCCTCTCGGAGACAGGAGTTCCTGCGCACCTGATATCGATCATCCGCAATCTCTATGAGTCTGGATACGGTACAGTCAGGATAGAAGAGGCAACTTCGACCAGCTTTAAATTTCAAAAAGGCGTTCGGCAAGGCTGTGTAATCTCTCCGATCCTATTTAACATCTATGGCGAACACATCATGCGACATGCGCTTGAGGGTTGGAGAAGCGGCATAAAGGTGGGCGGAGTCAGGATCTCGAACCTCCGATATGCAGACGACACCACTTTGTCTTCCGAAGCAGAAATGGCGGAAATACTGGATCGTCTGGAATCGGTCAGCCTGAGTTTTGGGCTGTCTATAAATAAAAGCAAGACCAAGCTGATGGTGATAGATCGTTTTGCAACCATCCAGCGTACTGACCTTCTGCAAGAATACGAGACCGTTGACCAGTTCCAGTACCTTGGCTCCGTAATCACGAATAGAGGCAGCTGCGAAACCGAGATTAGGCAACGGATCGGCATGGCCAAATCAGCAATGACCCAGTTGAGTAAGGTTTGGAGAAATAGGAACGTCACAAACAGAACCAAAGTTCACCTGGTGCGCTCTCTGGTCTTCTCAATTGCGCTTTATGGGGCAGAGACATGGACGCTCAAAGCCGGGGATAGGCAACGCGTCGACGCATTTGACATGTGGTGCTGGCGCCGCCTACTGAGGATACCGTGGACAGCTCATCGTACAAATATCTTTGTTCTAAGAGAGCTCAAGCTGGAAACCATGCCACGCCTGTCTTCTACCTGCCTGCAGCGCGTTCTAAGGTATTTTGGTCATGTTGCGCGCAGGAATACCGATAACCATGAGAGACTTATGGTGACAGGGAAGATAGAAGGCAAAAGACCACGAGGCCGAAGTCCCATTCGATGGTCAGACCAGATATCCCAACAACTGAATATGACTGTAAGCACTGCACTACACCAGGCGACTGAACGCGACCGATGGCGACAACTAGTGAACAAGATCATAAGGAGTCACGATCCTCAGCAGTGAGGGAACGATCAAGAAGAGTAATAAATAATAACGTCAAACAAAGCAAAACATACCGACATGCGCGATGCAAAAATAGATTTTAAATGGAAAAAAAATATTTTTTCGTGTGTACACCGATGTATGATTAATTAGCAGTGTGGGTGATGATGGTACTATAAAGAGGTTGTAAAGCTGGGTATCAGTAGTATTTGAAATCTGGAGTACCTGTTGGGAATTCGTAGTATTGGGAACGTGTAGTTTTGGGAATCTGTAGTGTTGGGTATTTGTAGCATTCGAAATCCATATTATTGGGACTGACAATATCTGTAGTATTACCTCTTATCTGTAGTATTAGGAATCTGTACAATTGGGAATGTGTAGTATTGAGAATCTGTAGATGTGTAGACAAAATGTCACGACTCGAGCCATTGCGAGTTAATAAAATAATTTTCGTACACGATAATTATAACAATTGTCGCATAAAATGCAATCTTACAATTTTTTTATGTGTTTATTTTTAACATAATAAACTTGTCCTAAACTATATCTAGGTGTTTAAGGTGGAATGTCACGGTCAGCTAGGCACTACTACGCCAATAGATGGCGTTACAGTGCCTAGCTGGTGCGAATTCTACGTATTTTTAAATTTTATGTATGATAATGGAAATATTTTTAATAAGTGATGTGTTTGCCTAAAATAAACTGCTATTTCTAATGTGGCCAACTAAATTTCAGATGAGGTTTAATTTACAAAATAAGTTTATTTGAATAAATACGAAACGCTGTCGCGCTTGCGAAGTATGCACACACACATTCAAACCCTTATTCGTTGACGAAACTGATTGCTTATTTCTTCGGAACGTGTTTTGAACTTGGATTAGTCTAAGTTGGATGACCGTCTGACGCACATTCATGAGGACCAAGGTTCAAATCTCATAATATCAAGATATATATTTTTTGCTTTATAAGACTTTTTATTTTTTTATTGTTACTTTACCTATAATCATAAAATACATATAAATTCCCATACAAAATAGTTGTCAACTTTGTAGAATTGTATGCTTGTAAAGTTTTGTGGTATTGGCCCCTGAACTAGCCACCTAGGTTTAATTTTGGTAACCTTATTTAAAAACGTTTTCAGGTGATGTTATGGCATCCAGTTCCGGTATTTTTTGCATGGTCAATGTGGAATAGACCATACTACAAAAAACCGGACCTGGATGACCTAATAGGTATACAATCAGATTGGGACGGAATCTATTCCATGACCTGAGACAAGTTTTCATATATGTATAGTTATATATTTGATATTTCTAGTCACTTTAATTATTACATTCCTTCCCATTCTAATCACGCGCGGAATACATAGATAAAGAAAACAGATCAATTCATAAATTCAGTGTTTTATTTACATCATTTCATATTATTTTTATTTATTCTTTCTGGTTTTAGTAGGTACTATCTCTGTCAATATACAGTTTTTATAAAATATCACTAGTGTTGGCAACATGTTTTCTATAAAAGTTTCGTCGGTCATTTGTGACACCTGCAGTTGGCCTTGGATCTGAAATGAGAATACTCATTGTTAAAATGTTGTCTGATGATTACTGGAATAAAAAATACAGTTCAGCTTTATCTAGTTAGATGGTGGTGATCCTGACTGCGAAGTTAGGGAGGGAGCCTGGGTTCAAAACAGGTTCAGTGAGCATCTACAAAAGGTTATAGTTTTAAAAGTTGAAGGCCTGGAACTCATCATCCCTCGGGAAACTAACGTTTCCGGTATTTACATTAAAAATATGTTATACTTACAATATATATTGCTATTTATCTACATGACAAGTTTCCTGGGTTATTCAAATCCGTGGAGCAGTTGTTTCGAAAACAACAAATGTTTTTATTATAATATAAGCATAGTGAAAATATGTAATAAAAAATCTGTTGAAATAGTGGGCGGAAAGATACTCTACCGGACTTACCTTTTGATTTCTCCGTAATATAGTATAATTTCTACAAGGCTTCGCTTACGAGTTTTTCCCGAGCCCGAGTATCGGTGTTTTTTATAGCCTTTCCTTGGCGTTTGTGGCTACATCCTCATGTAAATCACCGTAGATGCCACGCTATAAAATATTTCAAACAATCGTTAGCAATTTAGCGTCAATTCGGATTATACAAACCAAAGTAACCAAATGACTGCCGGTGATTTTGAAAGAAAGAGTGACGTTTGAATTTAGTGTTGCCGACGTTGCCGTGCCAAATGGATTATACGTTCGGTTACACGCGACTATCATTTAGTACGCACATTTATTTTAATAACATTAAATGTAAGAAGTCCAACCTATAGTAGCGTGTAAACGTAACTATTATATATATATATATATTCTATAATAAATGGTCTTCTGATACAAAATATAAAAATCAAGCAAATCGATCGAATACGGAATATCATACGTACGTGTATATATGACCTGGCAACATTAGCAACGCTTTCCGTTTGATGCAGTTTGATGGAACAAAATAAAATAACAAATTGCACGACATGCGTTCGGTTTGACAGAGCGGCAACGCAGCATTTGTGGTCAACTGGCAACGTCGCTTTTTAACGCACACGCCGAAGATACGATTGGTGTATGACACTGTCGCCGCAGACCCACACATTGACAAATTTGTATTAAAATAAAGTAGTGTTTTAAGCTATTATTTGACCATTTTTATTACGGAAATAGAATTTGCCGCAAATAAATATCAAAATGATTGTGGATGGAAGTGGTTTCATTGTAAAACTATGCTCCATTTACCCATATTTGAATAAATCAATTAGTATGAAAAACGAACCACCTTAATACCTTCTCATCCTTATATATGAACGTATAGGGCAATAACTCGACCTTCAAAATTTTGCGGCGCGCCGCCGCCGGCGATTTCTGTGCCGGCGCACACCTCTAGATCAGGGATAAGGGTAAACAATTTTAAGTAAATTGGTTGGACAATGTTACCTACCCGTTTTCGCTCTTTTTCATACAAGGTCTATTAACGCAATTCGCAAATGCTAGGGTTGTCACTTTTAATTAAATATCTTAACTTCGGACGTTTAACTTTTGTTCAAAGTATTAGTATCCTAGTGAAATAAAACAGTCCAAAGTGTATTATTTGTTTTAATACAACAATAATAACGTTCTTTGAATGGAAATCGCGATATATGTTGATATATCAGCCCACTAACGAAGCAACAGACAACGAAACTGACAATTGAGAGTATAGTTATTGGTGCCGAACATTTTGTACACGTAAAATAAAATAACAGAGTTATAAAAACGTAATTTACTAAAAAAACATTACCCTCCGCTATTTTCATAAAGTGGTAAAACTAAAAAGTGACAACCCTAGGCTATTTTTCATGATGGGCAATGTTTTCAATGTCCGTTTGCTAAAGTACTGGATAAAATTGCCCAAAGCCATAACTTATTTTCTGATTCGTTTTTTCCAATAAAACTACTATCAATGTAATCTACTGTTCTTATTTTATTTTTTTTTCATTTAAGACCACCCCGTTTCGAGAAATTTGTGTCGATATTTTGCCAAGATTTTGCCCGCAAAATAACCCACCTCACTCAAGAAGCTCTAACAAAACAACTGGATGAAGATAGACGCAAAAGTCATAATTAATGTTGCTTCTCACATAATCTATTTTATACTTATAATAGTGGGGCCGCCATAAGTAGATATGTTACATTTTTCTGTAATAACCAATTTATTTGAGATTCTAGTTTTGGGCAATGTTTCCGATGTCACCGATGTAATATGGACTATTTTAAGTGTGTGCTAAAACGGGCATACCTCACACCTGATGTCATAGTTCTAACAGAGTGTTGGTTGCAAGTATGTACCCAACTACCAATTATGGAAGGGTACAATTGCTATGCGTCGGATCAGCACTTTCTACAAAATGACGGAGTCATGATTTTTGTGAAACAACAACTACATGTAAAAATTAATAAAATTAATATAAAGGACGCTAATGCTTTGTTTTTAGTAATTAATGATGAAGTCGGCTTATTAGGGATATATAGGTCACCTAGCTATTGGAACGCCGCTAATTTTATAGATTCGCTAAACACATTTTTATCAAATAACGCAAACAGTAGGCAATGTAGGCATGTTATTATCACGGGCGATATTAACTTGAATATCACACCCAACGCATGCAGTGGCGGCGCTGATGAATACCTAAATGTTTGTTCGGAGCACGGCTTTTACGCTGGTAATGTTTTGCCCACTCGCGGGAATAATTGTTTAGACCATGTCATGATAAGGTCCAGACTGAGAGCTGCAGTAATCACCTGTGATGAGGATGTTACTGACCATGCTCTTATCATGACATTATTAGACTATGCGGTACTTAAACAAAAACAAAAATGTATTACGAAACTCGACTTAAAGGCTATAGATTCTGAAATAAAAAATGTTGACTGGACACCGCTTTACCAAATAAATGACGTTAACGTAGCGTGTGAATTCTTTTGTAACTCGATAACAAAAATAATAAAAAACCATAAAAAGTATATTTCAGTTAGTAGTTCCAAAGCCACAATTAAGCAATGGATGACTCCTGGACTCCTGAAATGTATAAGGAAAAGAAGTAAATTACATCAACAGGCAAAAAAAAACCCTGATGACCAGACTATACAAAATCACTATAAAAGGTATCGCAACACTTGCACGGATCTTTTGAAAGAGATTAAAACTAAATACCATCAACAGGAGCTTTTAAATGCACGTCAAGACGCAAAAAAAACCTGGAAGACTGTCAAGGCAGCCTGCAACTTTGCATCTACCCGGAGCCAGATGACCGAGCTGCTGTATCTTGATCCCGACCCTAGAGAATCCCTGAATAAAGTGAACACATTTTTCAGCTGCGTTGGTAAGAATCTGGCCGAACTGACGCTAAACGAAATGAGAGAAACTGAGGCTCATCTAGCAAAAAAATATCAAGACAAAAAATCTCTGATCACATCATTCTTCCTTCGACCGACGGATCCTCATGAAGTAACTTCCTTCATCAGACAGTTGAAGTCTGGCAGTTCTCCTGGCCTAGACGGCATTACGCCTGACATACTGAAAATGGCCATAGCAAGCGTCAGTGAACCTATCACATACTTGTGCAACTTAAGCATAACATCAGCCACATTCCCAAATATCCTCAAGGTTGCTTCTGTAACGCCAATTTATAAGTCAGGTAGTAGAAATGAAGTAACCAACTACAGGCCCATCTCTTTAATTAGTATAATTGGAAAGTTAATCGAAAAAGTGATTAACCTACAGTTGCTGTTATATCTAGAGAAAAACAAAATCCTGTCTCCTAATCAGTTTGGCTTTAGACGAAACAGATCCACCGAGCAAGCAGTCGACCTACTTGTTGGAAAAATTGTGGAATGCCTCGACAGTGGTCAAAAGTGCGTGGGGATATTTTTGGATCTTGCCAAAGCCTTCGATACCGTATCCATTCCTATACTTTTGGCAAAACTCGAAGGACTTGGCATTAGAGGATTTCCGCTTCAGTGGTTCGAGTCATACCTATGTGGTCGCAGGCAGTGTGTTCGGGTAGATGAATGGAAAAGCGACTATGCTAGCGTAGATTTCGGAGTTCCCCAGGGTAGTGTTCTGGGTCCGACCCTATTTTTAATATATATTAATGGACTTTGTGACATAAAACTAGCAAACGCAACTACCGTATCCTTTGCGGATGATACAGCCATTCTGATACGCGGAAAAGACTGGACAGAAGTTCAAAGTCTGGCGGAGTCTAACTTGAAGATAGTATCAAAATGGTTAGATAATAACTTGTTAACTTTGAACATCCAGAAAACAAAATACCTATGCTTTTCCATAAATGCCAGAGGACAGCCCCATGATGGGTTCTGTATTAAAGTAGCGTCTTCGTCAAGATTAAGTAGATCTGGAGGCACTGGTTGTATCGGACATTCAGACACTATACGATACCTTGGTGTTGTCCTCGACATTCATCTCTCGTGGCGGCAACATATTGAGTCGCTTAAGGGTCGAGTGCGAAAGCTTATGTTTGTTTTTCGTGTTCTCAGAAATATAGCATACCCTGAGCTCCTGAAGACCACCTACTTTGCTCTCTGCGAATCTTTACTAAGCTACTGCAATTCAATTTGGGGAGGAGCGGCAAAGACGCACCTTATTAGCTTAGAAAGAGCACAAAGGTCTCTTCTCAAAGTTCTTTATCGTAAACCATCTCGCTACAGCACCAAAGAACTCTACAAAGATGCCAACGTTCTATCTGTTCGTAAATTATTTTTCAGGAAAATACTGTACAGTTACGGGAAACTACACGACGAAATATTTAAAGCAGACGTAAGGCGTCGCCAACGCTGGAAAAAACCTAAAACATGCACAAAGTTTTCCCAAAGGTTCCATCCCTTCATTTCTCCTCTAGTCATGAGACAGTTTTGTGCATGTCATACTACAAATAGGCCCCCTAGTAAACGGTTATTAACTGATTGGTTAATGAAACTTGATTATCGTGATACGGAGTTCCTTCTTACAGTTCTAAAATAATAAAAAAAATAGTTAATAATAAATAACGGATATTCTTATGTATTCCTGTTCTTATCATTAATACGAGTATATATGTATTTTTATTATTACTTATTAAATATTTCATCATACTTATTATGCAGTGATATTATTATACACACACACATACACACACACACATACACACACATGCCCACTTCATATTCAAGTTAACAAATAATAAAGTGGATTTTTGTAGGTACTTAAAGATTTTTGTTTGAGATTGTTAAAATACCTATCTGTACATATTGAATACATATTATTATGTAAGCTTAGTTATCTGTGGAATGCGAAACTGGGTCCTGTAACACAGGGCTTCCTAGCTCAGGACACAGGGTCGTGATATTACTGAAATGTTGTTTTAAGTACAATAAACTTTTTTCATTTTTTCATTTTTCAACAGTTCTCGAAATATGCCACTTTCAACGACACCCTGTATATTTTACATTATCTTGAATAACTCTGAAACAAAAGAAGATCTAGAGCTGATATTAAGCATGGAGTATTCTTAGGTCCTGCTAGTACACCACCTAAAATATTGACCTCATCCGTGGGGAAAGGCACCTCTTGTTCGGAAAGGCTGCTAAACCCTTTAACTTCTTAACACAAAAATTATGAGTACCTACCTATATATTGTTTTCATTAAAGGGGTTTAATTATGTTTTTATTTACAATCGACCCCTGGTCGCTATAATCATGTGCTAACTTAAACACTGATTTGTTCTACTCTTTACAAAGGAATAGACATCAACATTTCAGCACCCTGCGATATTTTGAATTAGGTAGGCGTATTTTGATAACTCGTAGTAATTTAACTTAATTACTTTGCCTGCTGGATTGTGAAATATCGCGTCAACTGTGAAATTATAATGAGTTATTTTAGGGATATTGAGGTAGGTAAAATACGCCAGTCACGTACATTCAAAGTCCGTACTAAATATTTTAAAATAGGTACCAATAAGTTACTCAGGCCATTTTCAAATTTTTTAACAACATGTCATAATGATTCTGTTGTATGTTGAACATTTCTGAAAAAATCTTAGGTACATTTGGAACACATCTTCGATATTGTATACTGACGCTGAACAAGATCCACCACATAAAGGTGCGTTCAAACCAAAAGAGCATTCGCTGTTCTAAGCCCCCACTCTACGAAATTCGATCGTTACACAAAACGTGATTGGTTGATTTCATAGAACGGGGGATAGAACAGCAAATGCTCTTTTGGTTTGAACGCACCTTAAGAAATGTTTCATACAAACATATTGGGAGATTTTGGGAAATGTGGTGGATCTTGCTCAGCATCACTGACTCGACCAGCCTATCAATATCCAAGAATTGTTAAATTAAGTGTACAAACGCAAATATACAAACTTTTTGAGAATTGCACTGTTACACTAGTTTGTCAGCCTCTGTAGCTTAGTTGGTAGTGACCCTGCCTACGAAGCTGGAGGTTCCGGGTTCGAATCCCGGCGAGGGCATTATTTGTGTACTTATTTATCACAAATATTTGTACCTTGGTCATGGCTGTCTATGTATTTAAGTATCTATATGTATTTATTTATTATATATATCGTCGCCTGGTACCCACATCACAAGCCTTAATTGAGCTTACCGTGGGACTAGGTCGATTTGTGTGAATTGTTTGTGTGAATTTTAGTGCAAAAAAATATTATTTTCTGTAGTATTTATTGAAAAGTTAAATATTTTTCGATTACGGTGTATTAAAAGTGTTTGATGGGTACATATTTTTTATTGAAAAATGTGGTTTCTTTTTTTAAATTTCGTACTCTGAAAACGGTGTCGGCCATGATGTGACGTCATAGGATCTTAAACTAACTTCATGTCGAATCTTACACGTGAAATTCGCCACATGGACATGTAGGCATGTAGCTTTGCTGTGACATTGACATAACATAAGTGACATGTCAAATGTATGTTGTCGGTTTGAGTGACGTCAAACCACAGATAATCTAAGCATTAACATGGCTAGTATCGTTGTCGCCCGGTAACGAAAGTTTAAATTTTAAGTTATAATTTTGCGGTTTTCTAGGTCGTGAAAAAATATATTTATATTTTTTTCCGTTCTTCAGATATTGATTAATAATAGGACAAATTTTAAAAATGGGTCAAGTGTAACGTTAGGTTTTTCTCGATACGCAAAGCAGGCCATCGCGCTCGCTCTAATATGTCAGTGCGAGCGAGATAGAATGCATTACGAATCGAGTAAAACCTAACGTAATCCTTTACTTTCCGACTCATGGTACGGCTACGGGCCTAGAAGCCTGAAAGGTCTCGAAATGTGATACAAATTACAATGTTAATTAAAACTTTAGCAATAAAGCTCTTTTAATGAAGGGTTTTTGATCATTTGTAACGATGCGTTGTTAATTTTGCGTTGTTTGAGACTTGGAAAGCAATTTCGTTTAAACTCTGGAGTTCTATACATTTCCCTTGCTGGGTTCATGTTCTCTTTCATTTTATCCTTCAACATCTTGTAAACCTTATGAGTTATGCTTATGATGCAATAGATAATTTTAATCTAATTTATTTAGCGTCCTCACATCAGCTATGCTATTCTCTTATTCACACATTCGACGCTGCGTTCGTCAACGAGCTCGACGTCGAGACAGCCTTGTCTAAAGTCCTAGCTGTTTGATTTGACATTACGAATCGAGGCTGTGAGCGAGGTTGTGGGCGAGTTCGTCGCTGTTTTTCGTTAGAGAATACGAAGTTCGTACATTAAACGTCAAACTCTCGACGCAGTGTAGTTCCAGCTCACGCCGTATTAGTCGCCGAGCACGTGTCGTTTGAAGTACATTAGTGAATACCATTTTCCCCTCACTAGCTCGTAAAGTGCTCGTTTATCCTTTAATACGAACGTGTAAAAACGCACATAATTCACTTGTGTGGCAAAGTAATAACCTTGGTTTTGGAATAACAAAACGTAAAATGCTCATGGAAATTGTTCCATAGTTAGTTAGTTAGTTAGTAGTCATATTAATGATAATTAAATAATTTGTTTGAGAATTTAGTGTAAAATACAAACCTCTATATAATATGATGATTTTAACATATAAATCCTAAAATTCCATAAGTAACAATTGTTTTAGTGAATGATGATAAGATAGATGCAATCACAAAACGCAGAAAATATCAACGTCAACATTGTCAAAGAATATTATAGGTTATAATCTTTATTTACCGACTCGAACACGCATAAAAATAGTAAACTAAACAACTTTCAGGGTGTTCTGTTATAATTTTGTAAAAATAATGAATGAGAATGATTTAATAATGCATTGGCGTTGGTGTGCAACTACAGGAATGTGTTAAAATCGTGCTGCGTTTACTTTTTCGTGCTAAGTTTACTGCGACAAAATCTTGCATTAAATACATGATGCATTTGGAAAATTATTATCACTAACCCGATGATGATTGTAATGTGAAGAAATAATTACCTTTTTCGAGTTTCCTCGCTATAGTGAGGGGAAAAGTTTTGTGTTACACACGGGTGCAAATGTATTTTACTTCTCGTATGTTAAAACACTCGCTGCTCAGGATTCTATTTTAGAACCACTCGCTTCGCTCGTGGTTCAACTATAGAATCCTTTCGCTTGCTCGTGTTTCAATTTCATACTCGCGGGTAAAATACAACTTTGCACCCTTGTATAACAAATAACTATTTTAGGCTCGAAGCTGCCGCAGCGCTGACACAGCGCTGACAGCAAGGCGGTTTCCTTAGTGAATAACACTGCAGTAGGTAATATCTTCGTTATGTGTTTGTTGGATTGTGCAACCGCAAATACAAGTACCTACGTTATTGACACGCCATTTTTGCCGCCTACTTTACCCGACACTCGACTCCGAATCCTAAACGGAAACATTTGACGTCACCTAGATGACATCAGAAGAAATACTTAAAGTTAAATCATGTCATGTCTCTCCTTTTATGTTACTTATTGCCTTCTTTTTCTTTCGTATGTAAGTGAACGAAGAACATAGTACTCAATAGATAGCTATAAAACCTGGTTATCTTTGGTTCGTTTAAATAAGCTGATTAAGTCGTAAATCAAAGTGTAGGCAGGCAGGTTAGTCAACCTTAGATATGTAAAATGGATTGCCGCTGGCTCATAAGTATCTCGACACCGATTAGGGAGGTAATATTACACAGTGCACACCTTAGTCTCATTCATGACTAGAGTAGAAATCAACATCGGAGAGTACCTACCGCAATGTAATAATAGTACCTACATTACTACCGAGGCCGGGAAGTGACTGGTTGCCGGCCGAATATATGTAGTAAGTGCGCGTTAATTACGCGGCAGCAACTCATGGGACGGCAACTGTTCACCGGTAACTATACTAACTATTACGAGTAACAAACTCTAAAAATGAAATACAGAAAAAAGCTAAACAAAAATTAACTAATGTCAAAATAATAAAATGACAAAAAGTCAGCGCCCGCGAGGAAAACTACCCTCATTGTCACTTTTGTCGAAAAGCGGGTTGCACACTGTGGTGATCAATGAAACATCACGAGTCCTTGACAACAACTGATTTATTAAAACATAAAGAGGGTACAACTCCAAACCCTAGATACCCACAACATCTCCCCCAAAAGGTATTTCTTAATTTGTAGGTAAAGGTATTTCTTAATAGTTTACTTTAAACATACTTATATTTATTTACATTTATTAAAACATAAAGAGGGTACAACCCCAAACCCTAGATACCCACAACATCTCCCCCAAAAGGTATTTCTTAATGTGTAGGTAAAGGTATTTCTTAATAGTTTACTTTAAACATACTTATATTTATTTACATTGGTGATCGGCTAATAATTTAGCCTTTCTACGAGTCATTATAATCGTCGGCCCATCGGAAGCATGTGCTAGTTGATTATGTGCCTTAGGGCCGTTATCATAAGACTGCTTTTCACATGGTTCCGAGTGACCTATATTTTTGTAGGCAACCTTGAACTCGGCGCCGCAGTCAGCTGATGGCTGGTGCGCGTGCGGCTCGCACTTCGAGGATGCCTGCTCCTCACCGCCCATACATTTTATCAAGTGACGACGATTGCGTCGGAATTTACCTCCCACTTTATTTTGAACTATGTAAGATCGAGGAGTCGCGGCTTTTCCCACTACGGTGGCACGAGTCCTAGATTTTCCTTCTACACATACTACGTTATCACCAAGGTCAAGTGGAGGTAGTTCCTTGCAATGTAAGTCGTACCTTGTTTTAGCCTTATGCTGATTAAGTAACATTGTGTCATGTTTAGACGAGTCGACAAGTTGAGGCTTTAACAATTCTGGGTGAACTGGTAGCTTACACCTTAATCTACGACTCATCAAAAGTTGCGCAGGGGAGCTCAAACCGTCCCGGGGCGTATTCCGGTAATTTAAGAGTGCCAAATAAAAATCGCCATCACTTAAAATAGATTTTTTAAGCATTGACTTAATTGTTTGAACGGCTCGTTCACTTTTCCCATTAGCCTGGGCATAATTTGGCGAAGATGTCACGTGATTGAAATCCCAATTTTTTGTGAACACTCTGAACTCGCGGCTGCTAAATTGGGATCCATTATCTGTTATCAAAGTCTCGGGTATTCCGTGGCGTGCAAATATTTCCTTTATATTATTTATCACAATGTTGGAGGTAATGTTTGGTAAACTGCAAACTTCAACATAGTTGGAATAATAATCCACCAAAATTAGAAAATATTTTTTTCTTATTTCGAAAATATCTGCACCAACTTTTTCCCACGGAAGTTTAGGTATAGCGAGGGGCAAAAGCGGCTCCTTAGACGGGGCGTTTGAGCACTCCTGACAGGTAGCACATCGTCTCACCATGAGCTCGATGTCACGTGACATGTTAGGCCAGTACATCACTTGTCTCGCGCGCCGTTTGCATCGGTCTATGCCCATATGGCCCTCGTGTAATATATTTAACATTGTTGATCTCAGAGCTCGCGGTATTAACACAGACATATTTTTAAAAATTACTCCGTTAACCATAAATAATTCTTCTCGAAACGACCAATATATCTTGATCTCAGACGCCACTTGCGACTTATGGTCGGGCCAGCCCATATTAATATACTCGGCTAACTTTACAAATTCAGAATCACATTGTGATTCTTTTTTAATTAACGATAGTTTTGCATTCGAAATAGGCATATTATTAACTATTAATTGTATTTGATGCACGTTATTCTTATGTATTTCTTCACTGTAAAGGTCCGGCAAAGGCGCTCGAGACAATGTGTCCGGTATATACATATACTTTCCAGGCTTATAATTAACGACTAAATCGTAATGCTGTAGACGCAGCATCATGCGATGCAAGCGTGCCGGGACGGACATAAGAGGTTTCTTAAAAATGCTCTCTAAAGGTTTGTGGTCAGATTCAACGGTTACTTTGTCCCTGCCAAATATATATTGGTGAAATCGTTCACAAGCGAAAACACTCGCGAGCAGTTCTTTTTCCACTTGCGCGTACCGGCGCTGCGCGTCTGTGAGCGTACGAGAGGCAAACTCGATGGGCCGCCCGCCCTGCAGCAGCACCGCGCCCAGCGCGTCGCTGCTGGCGTCCACCGACAGCGTCACCGGCGCCGCCACGTCGTACAGCGCCAGCACGCCGGCCCCACAGACACACTCCTTTAACTCATTAAACGCGCCTATTTCCGCGGGTCCCCATTGCCAGTTATTTTCTTTTTTAAGTAAGTTAGTCAAAGGTGTCGCTCGTTGGGAATAATTAGGTATGAACTTCGACAAATAATTAACCGCTCCGAGAAAACGTTCTAAACTTTTTCTATCGCCCGGCGGTGGCATTTGACTTATTGCCCTAATTTTCTCACCATCTGGTCTCATACCTTCAGCGTCAAAAATGTGGCCTAAATAAGTAACTTGCTGAACAGCAATTTTACACTTGTCCTTATTAAATCTGAGATTTATCTCTCTCGCTCGATTTAATAATGCATGTAATCTCTCATCGTGTTCCCGTTTAGTCTTACCCCATACAATTATATCGTCTATAAAACTATCTACGCCTTCAAGGTCTTCAAGAAGTTGCCGCATTTTGGCATGGAAAACCTCCGAGGAACAGTTAATGCCAAACGGTAAACGGAGGAACTGATATCTCCCAAATGGAGTAGCAAATGTACAAAGGTCCGCGCTTTCCTCGTCCAGCTGTATGGCCCAGAAACCCGAATTCGCGTCCAGCACCGAGAAGTAGGTGGCGCCGCGCAGGCGCGTGGCCAGCTCCGGCAGCGAGGGCAGCTGGTAGTGCGCGCGCCGCACCGCCACGTTCAACGCACGAGGGTCGAGACATACACGAATACCGTTATTCTTCTTTGCCACGAGTACTAAGGGATGGACCCATTTTGTCGGATGAGACACCTTCCTAATCACTCCTAATTCCTCCATTTTTTTTAATTCATCCGATAACCTGTCCCTCAACCCTAGAGGTATCTTCCTATTGGCACATATAACCGGCGGAACCGATTTGTCAACCACGATGTGATATTTTCCTGGTAAACAACCTAAACCTTTAAAGAGATCAGAATAGGACGCTAAGTTTATGGCATAAACTCGTTTTACCATACCCATTTCCTCACAAGAGTCCCGTCCCAGCACACTTTGACATTTCATGTCAGCGATTGCGAAATGCAAAGGAAAAGATTTATTTTTATATAAAAAAGTTATATCACACTCGCCTACAACAGGAATTTCGTTATTGGTAAATGATTCTAAATTGGCTTCAACCGGTTGTAACATTTGTTTATTAAATCCTAGCGATAAAAACTTCTCTAAAGAAATAACATTCATATCTGCACCAGAATCAAGTTTAAAACGCTCGGCTCCACCACTCTTACACAATAAGGTTTCAAACCATTGACTTTTATTTTTATTACTTTTCACCATATCCACGTAAAACTGTTCTTGCTCGCTGGAACCACTACTACACGAGTCATTCTGTTCGATCTCATACACTTTTTTAACTCCGTTGTCAGTGTATACAAAACGAGACTTACACATTCTGGAGAAGTGTCCACGATTCCCGCACGCAAAACAAGTGGCGTACGAGGCTGGACATTCCCGGGTGTCACAACGCGTTCCGCCGCAGCCCGCGCACTCGCTCGGCGGGCCGCGCGCGCCGCCGCTCGGCGAGGTGGCCGCGCGCCGCGTCCGCCGTGCGCGCGCCGTGCCACGCCATGGACCTGCACTGCACTTGAACACTCGACACTTTTACCAATCTGCTTGCCGCTCTCTTGTGACACCTCCTCGGCTTGGCACAACTTAACCGCTTTAGTTAAATCGAGATCGTCACACCTCAAAAGCCTATCTCTCACTATGGAATTCCGTATACCGCATACGATACGATCTTTTATTAGGTCCTCTTCTAAAGAACCGAACTCACAATTTTTACTCAGGAGACGTAATGCAGTGACATACGTTTGAATAGACTCGCCATCCTCTTGATTTCGAGTAAAAAATTGGTATCTCAACAATGTTACGTTGACCTTCGCTCCAAAATACTCGTCGTATTTTTTTGTAATAGCCTTGACGTCCTCCCGGTCCGTTTCACTATCGAATGTGAACGTTTGAAAAACATCGAAGCCCTCAGGCCCGATAAGGTTGACGAGCAGGCTCGCCTGCACTGCACTCGTCTCAGTACTCACTCCAGAGGCCTTAACAAACAAAGTGAATTGTTGCTTCCACCGTTTCCAAGCATCGGCGCGGGCAACCGGCCCGCCATGTTGAGCTCGGGTGGCGGTCTCGCGTGCTCCATTGTAGTGAATTTCCTCGTTCACACACTGCGTAGGTACAGGTACTAAATAACACGTTCAAAACTACAATTGGTGTTTATCGCGAACTTTAGACACACTTTTTACGAAATTGTAACGAATTAAAGCACAACACCGCTGCCACCATGTGGTGATCAATGAAACATCACGAGTCCTTGACAACAACTGATTTATTAAAACATAAAGAGGGTACAACTCCAAACCCTAGATACCCACAACACACACAACACTCCCTACGTCACTAGGTAATAAGGGCTCGTCCACAGTATCTACCGATGCAATACCTAAAACCGTTTTCCAACCAGGTGGCAGTGGCACTGACCAACCACAATCACGATTAAAATTCGGATGACGGCTTATTTCGATGGCTTCCCGTTTTTTCCGTGGCACGATGAGCTTTTCTCTTGCAAGTACGGTTACCTTATCGAACCTAATATAGTGCGTCGAATCCAAATCCAATACGTGTTCCGTCACCGCAGAGCCCTGGCTGTCACGATTCCTCAGACATCGTATATGCTCAGATAGTCTCGTCGATATGTTCCGGCCGGTTCCCCCAATGTAGTTCATCCCGCAGGAGCAGGAAACATGTCGAGCAATTATCGACTTAAATTACGTGAGTAAGCCGTTTGATAAATGTTTAAAGTCAAAGTCAAACTATTCTTTATTCAAGTAAGCTTATTAATAAGCATTTTCGAATCGTCTGACATTATCAAGAGAGAGGAAAAAATCTACTAGTTCTTTAAATGGCCGGATACCTATTTACAATTTTTTTTTTTTACAAATATCTGCCAAAATAGAACAAGAACTAAATTCAACGTCCATAGGACGGATAAACGTGCCCCTAGAAAATGGCCATTTTGTTTTAAATACTTGTAATTTAAAGAATTTAAGAAACCAGCTATAAAAGGTGCCCCGCGCCTGTTTTATCCGGTTCTGATTGCGACCCACACTTTATTTATCTCAATAGCCCGTTAAATATGCAAGTCTAACTGCATAATGTCTAGCTTTAGTAGGTACCTAAGTAAACGGACTTGACAAGATAGCAGAGTGCACCTGAATTTTGAATAATTAAACTCCCCTGCAGTCACTAATAAATGGCCAGTGTAACTTGACCTCCTGATTTATATTAAATTGACGTCAGCAGAGCTCACGGTACGGTAGTCATGGTTGACGAGAAAATCGGTAGGTAAGCAGTGTAAATCCCATCCCCTATCTGATTTACAGAATTATCTAGAATGTTTCATTTCAGAGCAGCTTGGCATTGTAGCCCACCTAACGAAGACCAAAAGTTGCCTATCGGGGGAAATAACTCGTGTATAAGCGAATTTTGGCATAGTTGTAGGGAATGGTGTTTTAAACCACATACTAAAAGTACTGGTGGTTAGGGGTGGAGCTAACGCGGGGAGAGGGGTGTAAAGGTCCTTATTTTTAATTTTTCGTAAATAACTTGTAAACCGTGGCTTATAGCAAAAAACAGTCTAGTACATAAGTAATCTACATAAAATTCTCTACAAAAAAGACATACGCATGTTTCCTCTGGGATCAATGTGTCATGAGATAAGAAAGCAAGAAGATGGACACTAAAGAAATAAACACATTTGTTTAAGTAGGTATGGCACATACAGAATGCTCGCGACCATTCCAATAGTTTTGTTATACAAGGGTGCAAAGTTGTATTTTACCCGCGAGTATGAAATTGAAACACGAGCAAGCGAAAGGATTCTATAGTTGAACCACGAGCGAAGCGAGGGGTTCTAAAATAGAATCCTGAGCGCAGCGAGTGTTGTAACATACGAGAAGTAAAATACATTTGCACCCGTGTGTAACACAAAACTTTTCCCCTCACTATAGCGAGGAAACTCAAAAAAGGTAATTATTTGTTCACATTACAATCATCATCGGGTTAGTGATAATAATTTTCCAAATGCATCATGTATTTTAATGCAAGATTTTGTCGCAGTAAACTTAGCACGAAAAAGTAAACGCAGCACGATTTTAACACATTCCTGTAGTTGCACACCAACGCCAATGCATTATTAAATCATTCTCATTCATTATTTTTACAAAATTATAACAGAACACCCTGAAAGTTGTTTAGTTTACTATTTTTATGCGTGTTCGAGTCGGTAAATAAAGATTATAACCTATAATATTCTTTGACAATGTTGACGTTGACATTTTCTGCGTTTTGTGATTGCATCTATCTTATCATCATTCACTAAAACAATTGTTACTTATGGAATTTTAGGATTTATATGTTAAAATCATCATATTATATAGAGGTTTGTATTTTACACTAAATTCTCAAACAAATTATTTAATTATCATTAATATGGAACAATTTCCATGAGCATTTTACGTTTTGTTATTCCAAAACCAAGGTCATTACTTTGCCACACAAGTGAATAATATGCGTTTTTACACGTTCGTATTAAAGGATAAACGAGCACTTTACGAGCTAGTGAGGGGAAAAAGATTTTAATGCTCAATTCCTGACCATATTTAGAGTCTTTAATGTTATGTAAAATTTCCTGGATTCGGCTTGGTTTCATAGATAATCAACCTTTTTTTCGAAATAAGTTTTTTGACGTAACTCGTCATAAAACTTCTTTTTGATTACAATGCTACCACAATGTGTTTTAATATTACCACACCTTTTGCCTGGCAATCAAAAAATGGGATAAACTTAACGAAATAACCTGTCCCTAAAAAAAATATTAAAATAAATAATTTTAACAAATTGTTGTTATGATAAAAAGTACTGGAAATGTTAAAAAGTATGCAAATAGTCTAAAAGAAATTCCCTACAACTATGCCAAAATTCGCTTATTCACGAGTTTTTTCCTCTGAGTTTCCTTCATTTGGGGTACTATTGATCAGTAACAACTACGCTTAAGAGGAGGCTACAGTTTTATTGATACTTACCAATGTGTAAATTCTGAAATAATAGGGATGAAGACTGTAGTTTAAATAAATTATTTCACATTATTTGGGTAAGGCCGCGGATTTTGACGAATGTGACACAGACATAACATAAAAAAATACGTTACGTTACCATAAAACGCAACGAAAGTTACTATAAAGCTCAGCTCATACTGGTATGAACTCTGATTAAATAAAGGTCGTAAAAAAACATATTTTTATCGCTGAATACTTGTTTTAATCAAATATAATAATCAACCCAGATAATGTAATTTCTCATACTTAGTAATTACTTAAATTAACAGTACATATTTACAAATGTTTTAATGCCATAATCTTTGGAACTAAATAAACCAAAATAAATCACCATAAATGCTTAAATGGAAAATGAACTGTTATTAATTAACACTAATAAACGCGTTAATAATTATACTGTATTTCATTAGCCCTAGGGGGGTAAAATTACCCACTGGAAAAAGCTGATTACTTCTGAAAACGCAAATCAAAATACCTAAAGAACAAAATAATTTGATTTGTTTCGCAAACACTTGTTACAGTATGCTGTCATTCAAAATCTAATAAAACTCATTTTCTCAAACTTGCTACGGAATGTTGATGTTACTTACTTTAAATTAAGCCCGGAAATACTATGTATCCGGTGTCATATGCTAAGATGATATGTAAAGAGATTTCATATATTTATTTCACACCTAGGACTGCAAACAAACTGTCTTTTGTTTTGAAACGTCAAATTGTGACACTAGGTCTTGACATTCAGCCAAAGAAAAAAAAAACAACCTAAGAACTAATGTCTATACCAACAGGTAAAAGGATACCTCAAACAGATGAAAAAAAAAGTTAGGCGCGAATGTTTTTTTTTTTTATGTTGTACGATACTGTACTGTACTATTGGTTTATTTACAAATGAAATAGTATGGTTCGGCGAAATCAGTTCGTTTTATTTCATGGCAAGTTTGAGAAAAGCACTATACAAATCTCGGCGAGAAACAGGGTTACAGGCCGCGTATTCCTATCTGGCCTCAGTTCCTTCGGCCAGATATATCTACTTGGCCTGTAACCCTTCGTTTCCCGTCCTCTATAGTAATGTACTATTAAATTAGTAAATTTCTGTGTCCACTTCCCTTTACCACATATTTTCGTTACGTAACATAAAAAATACGTTACGTTTTGTAAAAATGTAACGTATTTGTAACATAAGTGTAACGTATATTTGAAATAAAAAACCGGCCAAGTGCGAGTCGGACTCGCGCGCGAAGGGTTTCGTACCATTATCAATTTATTATTAAAAAAATACAGTTAAATCAACCTACCTCAAAAACTATAGGAGATAATTTAATCAAACTAAAAATCGTTGATAGAGTTTATTGATGTGCATAACATATATATTTTTTTGAATTTTATATCGCGTAGTTTAAAAAATAGAGGGGGGGGGACACATTTTTCAGACTTTGAGAGCTGATATCTCGAAAACGATTTGCTTAAACAAAAAGAAGATTTATAAACCTTCATATCATTTTCAAAGACCTTTCCATTAATACCACACACGCTTATATACAACTAAAAAAAATTTCTATCCCTCAGTTACATGTATGGAGGGCCCCCACCGCAATGGTTTTTTTTTACAATTTAGTATCATAATTCTGTAGCGGTTTATACAACACATATCTTTACCAAATTTCGTTACTGTAGCATTTATAGTTTCCGAGTAAATCGGCTGTGACAGACGGACAGACGGACAGACGGACAGACGGACAGACGGACAGACGGACATGACGAATCTATAAGGGTTCCGTTTTTGCCATTTTGGCTACGGAACCCTAAAAAGGTTGATTATCTTGGTAAATAATTGCAATCTGAACATAATAGTACATGCTACTGACGTTTAAAACTAAACCCTTTCGTATGAAAAAACAGCCGTTTAATAATAATCACTACTATACCGTGAAAATCACACTACCACTTTAGACGTTTTTTGCTTAAACTTTCGCCGCGTGCACTGTGACAACCATTTGTTACCGAATTAATGGGAGTGAGTGTGCGTATGGGTGTCGCCCTACTAGAATAAGAGTTGCTAGTGTCGATAAACAAATTTCTACCAACATTGGCTTAAATTATGACCTTAAAAAAGCGTTACGAAAGTATCGTAACGTAAGTTTGGAATTGGTGACCCAAAAAGTAAAGGGAAAGAAAACAGTAAAATTGTTCACATATCATAAGTCCTTAATGAACGAAGCAATCGTTTATCATTATAATTTGGTTTAAAAACAAACATTTAATGCTGACAAGTCTAATAATATAAAAAAAATGGTTTTAAGTACTCGTAGTCGAAAAAATTACTCGACTTTCGTTACGTTTTTGGCAGAAATATTTATTTATTAATTTTAAATAAAGAGCTAAATTAGCTATTTCATTTTGATTACATGTAACTGAACATAGGGGAATATTTTAAAATTGATCGGAGTTCTCTAGATGTTATCAGTTTTTTTTTATGAGCAAGACAAATTTTAAGCTCCGAATTCGTCAAAATCCGCGGCCTTACCCATTTACGACATACTTAATATGTACATTAAGATTATTAAAATGTAGATTGCAGATATTTTTGTACAGAACTTATATTTAATTGGAAAGGGGGCAAGGGGGTACTTGCTCTGAACGTGGACACTGGACCAAGGTATGCCTAAGTGCCGTTTTTTAACGATTACAAAAAAAATTAGTATCACTATTCATTTTTAGGGTTCCGTAGCCAAAATGGCAAAAACGGAACCCTTATAGTTTCACCACGTCTGTCTGTCCGTCTGTCCGCAGCATAGCTCAGTGGCCGTTAGTCCGAAAAGTCTGCCATTTGGTACAGGTATACATATTAATCATGCCAACAGAGTGGTAGAATAAAAACTAGAAAAAAAAATTACCGTACCTCCCCAACTGCTGAAGTGGCGATGATCTTAAAAGAAAGTATTCATCTAAAGTAATTTTTTCGGAGATAATCGGTCCAAAAAAAACAAAATGTGCCCCCCCCCCCCTCTAACTTTTGATCCCTTGGTCCAAAAATATGAAAAAAATCATGAATAGTTAGGCTTATAGAATACTAAAAATTAAAACCATTTCGAACATAATCGGCCCAGCCGTTTTTGAATAACTACGGAACCCTACAATGAGCATGGCCCGACATGCTCTTGTCCGGTTTTTTTTATATAAGATTGATGGGCAGCAGCGTCATCTTACTGGACACTACTGCGATCGCCAATCCGCTTGCCCAGCGTGGCGATTATGGGCATTTACCTCCTAACGCGTCTATGTTACGCATAGAATAGGAGGGCTACGTCCAGCAGTGGAGATAGGAGGTAAATGCCCATAATCGCCACGCTGGGCAGGTGTCCACTATGATGACGCTGCTTCCCATCATCAATCTTGTATCAGATAATGGTCAGTGACACTTCAATCCCTTAGTCGACTCTTACGACACCCGCAGGAGGAGTTGGGGTGGTGATAAGTGTATTCTTACTGCCGTCACCACACTGCCAACACCACACGGCATTACGAAACTTTAACAAGGAGCAAGCCGGCCATTACCGAACATAAAAATAAACAACTATGAAAATGTGACATCGTCTTTTGGTCGAAAAGTGTAAAAAAACCGGCCAAGTGCGAGTCGGCCTCGCGCGCGAAGGGTTCCGTACCATTATCGATTTATTATAAAAAAATACAGTTAAATCAACGTACCTCAAAAACTATAGAAGATAATTTAATCAAACCAAAAATCGTTGATAGAGTTTATTAATGTGCATAACATATATTTTTTTTAGAATTTTATATCGCGTAGTTTAAAAAATAGAGGGGGGGGACACATTTTTCAGACTTTGAGAGCTGATATCTCGAAAACGATTTGCTTAAATAAACATGAGATTTTTAAACCTTCATATCATTTTCAAAGACCTTTCTATTAATACCCCACACGCTTATATACAACAAAAAAAAATTTCTATCCCTCAGTTACATGTATGGAGGGCCCCCACCCCAATGGTTTTTTTTTACAATTTAGTATCATAATCCTGTAGCGGTTCATATAACACATATCCTTATCAAATTTCGTTACTGTAGCATTTATAGTTTCCGAGTAAATCGGCTGTGACAGACGGACAGACGGACAGACGGACATGACGAATCTATAAGGGTTCCGTTTTTGCCATTTTGGCTACGGAACCCTAAAAAACAGGGCTTTTGCAGTAACGGATGTCACAGTAAACTTACGTATAGGTATGTAACTTTAATTAAACGTTTAAGCATTAGTAACTATTATTGTCAGAGTACCAATATCCTGGACAATCAATGTCAATGTCAGTCAATGGACTGGAATATGAAATAAATAAATTAGAGGCAAGAAAAATGCTAACATCTGTTTTTTTGTCATCAATGGATAAAGTACCATAAAACTGAAGTTATACACTGTCAAAGTAAGTAGTGTCAAGTAGTTTTGTCTTGCATGAATCCTTGTTAAAATCGATATTAAGAGACGTGTTTAAGAAAATAATAATGTTATTATTATTTTAAGAAGATGTCTGGCCATGCTCAGTATAGGGTTCCGTAGTAATTAAAAAACGGCTGGGCCGATTATGTTCGAAATAGTTTTCTTTTAAAGTATTCTACCTATAACCCCACTATTCATGATTTTTTTCTTATTTTTAGGACCTACGTATCAAAAGTTAGAGGGGAAGACACGTTTTTTTTCTGAAGCGATTATCTCCGAAAATATTGACTTTAGAAAAAACTTTATTTTAAGACCCTTATTTTTTTAAGAGACCTATTCAATGATACCCCACCCACACTATAGGTTTACAGGAAATAAAAAAATCATCCCCACTTCACCAGTTGGGGAGGTACCCGAAAAAAAATATTTTTCTAGTTTTTATTGTATCACTTTGTTGGCATGATTAATGTATATACCTGTAGGTCCTGTAGGGTAGGTACCAGATTGCAGATTTCTAGTATTAACGGCTACCTACTGAGCTATGCTGCGGACAGAGGGACATGGCGAAACTATAAGGGTTCCGTTTTTACCATTTTAGCTACGGAACCCTAAAAACAATCCATTGTCATTTTATTCACATTTTTAAAAGGTTCGGTTTCGGCTAATACTATAATTAAACCGAACCTTCGGTTTCGGTTCCTGTTTCGGCAAAAAAACATGTTTCGGTCGGACACTAGAAATAACTCACTGAAACATGCAATTCACTAATACTAAAGTACCTATCTATAGGAACACTCAATTTCAAAACTATACAACATACTTGTATTTGGAGCATTCCATGAAAAATGTCGTAAGCGACACAGTCTTTTTAATAATTTTGAGAACTTAAATTAGTAAGCTGGGTTACAGTATAATAATAACATATCAAGGATTGACAGTGTTTCCTAGCACCTAGCATATTTTATTAGGGTAGCTACCATAGCGACACGTAAGCGACAAAAAGTAGTTGTTTTCATGGAATGCTCCATTTAACTATCGAGCTTTCAATACAGCAAAATGCCTCCTGGGCGTATCAATACGTTGCATTGCAACATAAAAGCTCGTTAGCCGAAATGTCTCGTCCATGCGATGCAAATGAAATGTGATATTTCGTAGTTGTTGCTTCAGGCATGCCGGAACGTGGATCCGCTCTATCCCGTGGATACGGTAAAACTATGTATAGAGAAAAAAAAATTCGCGACACACGAGAAAATCCGTTTACAGTACAGTTGGTGTTTTTTATGCGAGAAGTGGTCCTTTTTTTGTCAGGTTGAAACTTTGGAAACCATTGGGGTTACCATGACGGAGTAATGCGGTTCAGTTTAGGTCGAGAGAAAGGGACAAGGCTATACGAGTTGTATATCTCTATCCCTTAACCTAAACTGAATCGCATTAGTACGTCGTGGTACTGAAAAACGATACACGTGCGAAAAGGAAATTCGTAACTCGTTATCGCCACTCGTTTCGAAATATTTTTTTTCGTAAAAAGTCAATTTCCAAAGTTGCCATGTTAATTACATGGCAACTTTGGAAATTGACTTTTATGAATAAATATATTTTTTTTATACAATAAGCAAAAACAACGCTTTAAACGCCACTTAAGTGCCTACCATCAGATATTAGGACACGCCTCATTAGCAAGGGCACGAGAATCAACAAGTACCGCAAAGATCGTAAGAGTGTTTGATCAACCTGATTACAGTCATTACGTCACTGTACAGTCGGCATCAGATTCTTCGAAGATACCAGAGTGTTCATAAACATTTGAGCAGGGTGCTTAGACAAGTTGCCAATCGGTAACGCTTAATCGTTAATCTTAAGCGAAAGGCAGCTAATTGTCTTTGTCGCACGAATATGAAAGAGTGATAGAGAGGGAAAACTACGATACGCTATTAAGCGCTAGGGATTGGCAACTTGGCTAAGCATCTTGGCCTCTATTGACATGGAGTTAGAGTACATGTTCAGATATTTTTGAGCACCGTGGCAGCTCCAATATATCTTATGTTTTTAATGATTCATATTGATTGAAATTCATTACCGTGATGCATTGAAGAGGGGGTGACACTTGTCAACTAAAATACAGGACCGTTTTTGAAAGGCAATTTAGTATGGCGTGCGAATAGTATGGAGTGGTAATTGAAAAAAAAAAGAAAAACTATAATAAGTGTTAGATAATTTTGTTCTTAGAAACCATGGCGATGGCGTTTAATAACAAGAAACACTACATTCATACATTTTTAAACAAATAAAATCTTAGGGAAACATTTTTTCATAAATAAAATTTTAGGGAAAAAAAATTTCAATATAAAAAAAAATATCTACATACCTACATATTTATTATTTTGTCATCATAATTATGTTTTATAATGTCATTAAATTCTGATCATCTGATGCGAAGGTTTAAGAATAAATAAACCAGCAAGTATATAAAAATTTCCTAAGTTTTTTGTTCAGTATTGTAAGAAAGCTTCAGATATTTCATGAAATTCATTCATTAAATTCAATACTCTAAATACACTACAGAAAAATTATCATTTAATTTCTGAAAAAAAACTTTAAAACATCTGTAAAGTTATAAGAATGGCGCTTTAAAAACTTTTCAATTTTTTCCTTACATACTTCAGACAGCTCTATTCTGACCCATTAAAATCCTCACAATCCAGAGTGTATGTCCGCAGCGAATCTGTCCCACCAATCACGGATCACGAGGTGAATCAACTCCTACGGACAATGAAACTCGGAAAAAACCCAGGAGTGGATGGGCTCACTGCGGAATATCTTACCCTGGGGAAACATAGACTATTACCTCATATAGTTAACCTATTCAACAATATTTTAAGTACAGGAAAAATTCCCAAACAGATGGCACATGCAAATATAATACTTCTCCACAAGAAAGGCGATAAAAGTGCCATTAATAACTACAGGCCAATAAGCCTCGTTTCCCATTTATATAAATTGTTTATAAAAGTAATAGAGCGTCGCATTGCCTCCCAACTAGACAAGCACCAGCCCCCCGAGCAAGCTGGATTTCGCCCCAGCTTCTCTACCACTGATCATTTACATACTTTGAACCAAATTTTAGAAAAAAGTCACGAGTTTAACCAAAAATTGTACCTAGCCTTTGTAGACTATACAAAGGCTTTCGAGAGTATCAATCATGAATCCATATTTGCAGCACTTCATCAGCAAAATATCGACTCTACGTACATAGATTTACTTCAATCCATCTACAACAATAGAACAGCAGAATCAGCAGATATAAAACTACAACTATCAGGCCAGCCGTTCAAAATCGAAAGAGGCGTTAAACAGGGAGACCCGCTATCCCCCAAGCTATTCACAAGCACACTAGAACAAGTGTTTCGCAGTCTGGCAGTTTCATGGGAGAACAAAGGCATCGTGTCGCCGATGACATTGTGTTGTTCTCCTCATCAGCTTCAGAGCTCCAAGAAATGCTTCAAGACCTAAGTTCGGCAAGCCTTCGAGTTTGTCTTAGCATGAATAGGGCTAAGACGCAGTTAATGACCAACGGGGCGGCACGCAGGGTAGTGGTAGACGGGCAGATAATGCACTATGTCGAGGAGTATCCATATTTAGGCCAATTAGTCTCTTTCAGCCAACGACAGGAGAAAGAACTCGAAAGGAGGATCCAAAACGCTTGGAAGAGCTATTGGTCTATGAAACATCTACTAAAAGGAGACCTACCGCTTACCCTTAAGCGGAAACTCGTTGACGTCTGCATTCTGCCTGTCCTAACCTACGGTGCTCAGACATGGTCATTAACAGAACTGCAGAAGACCAAACTGAAGGTTTGCCAACGAGCCATGGAGCGCAGCATGCTAGGAGTAAAACTTATCGACCGAGTCCGGAACTCTACGCTGCGCTCAAAAACCGGGATCGTTGATGTGGGAGCCAAAACTGCCAGGCTAAAGTGGGACTGGGCCGGCCACGTCTGCCGCATGCATCCACAAAGGTGGGCCATTCTAGCCACGGAGTGGAGGCCGCAAGGGCGACGTGGGCGTGGCAGGCCTAGGCGTAGGTGGCGGGACGACCTGGACGCATTTCTTAACGACTGGCCACAAATTGCTCACGACCGGGATGAGTGGAAATCCATAGGGGAGGCCTTCGCCCAGCAGTGGGACACCTTACAGGCTACATAATAATAATAATAATAACCCATAATAGTCACCATCCCCCATGATGAGAATCTCGTGAAGGCCGAGAAGGACAAGTCCAGTAAGTACCTAGACTTGGCCCACGAGATAACCGCCATGTGGGATGTTGACTCGACGATCGTAGTCGCGATAGTCGTTACAGCGAACGGTTTAATAGCGAAGAGTCTCGACCAACATCTTAAGAGTCTCTCGCTAGATGGCTGGATCAAGGGTCGGATGCAGAAGGCGGTAGTCCTGGACACGGCGCGGATAGTCCGTCGGTTCCTCTCTCTGCGACCTTAACCACCGGCAGCTTGGGCCCGCTCCGTTGCCGGCGGCACCCTAGGTTAGGTTTTTTATAAAGTGTTTATATTTTGTATTGTTTTTGTATGTTGTATTGTATTTTACTTTTATAGACATGTTTATAAAACACCTAGCCTAAGAGAAAAGATCAATAAAGGAAATAATAATAATAATAAATACTTAGGTATTTTCTAAAAATCCGGACACTTGTCAAATCCGGTCGCAGTCCGGACAATGGGTCAAAAATCCGGACATGTCCGGGAAAATCAGAACGTATGGCAACTCTATCCCCACGGCGATACGTATGATGAAAAAGTCAAAGTTTATCAGTCTTACAACGGATGGAAGTATGAAGGGGCATTGTTCCCGCTCATCCATTAAATGAGCTGATTGTGATCACCCCAAAAACTTTTCGTGGAAGTAAGACAGACAGCTATCAGGGACGAGCGGAATCGTAACAATTATACATTAAAATTTATAATTTTAAAGAAAAAAACAGTCTTCAAGCAGATTTCCTATAGCACTGTAGATACGCTAGATACCTGTAGATACTTGTATTATAACCAACTCGCAGTGTTTTTCAAATTGTGGGTCACGAGTCGCGACCCCCAGGGGGTCGCTAGATTCAGGTTCGAGAGGAACTTAATAGAAGCCAGATGAAAAATATAGGTACCTAAAAAACTAATTCTTTAAAATTTTATTTCAAATGTATACTGGGTGAAATCTTTTACATGATACAAAATTCTATTTTCTGGGTCTACTCATAATGGCGATCAAGTTTTACTATGGGACTTATATCGAACTGAGCAGAAAAAAATATAAAGGTGCATTTAGACCAAACGAGCATTCGCTCATTCTATCCCCCACACCTTAACTAGGTGGTATCCTGTCGTTTGACCAAAAATTGTTTAACAAATTTACACTTGGCAACCAACTACTGGCAAAATTATGTTTCGGCAAATCCTTTTTTCGACAAAAACATCTTTGACAATTTATTATCTTAGCCAAATAATTAACAAATAAAACATCATTTTATAAGAGGTATTTTTGGCAAAAGAATATTTAACAACAAAGTAAACTACTAAATTTACCATTAGCCTAAAAATGTTTGCTAAAATGGGTTGGAGTATAGCAAAGTGGGTTTTTTTGTGGCAATCCAGTAAATTTTTCCCCAAAATCAAAAATGGCCGAGATATTCGACATCAAATTAAAAAAAAATTAACATAACATTCATCGTAATCTTGACCAAAATCTGCAGTGAGCGAGCGAAGCGAGCGAACAAAACCTTCCGGGGCAGATCCGACTCGGATAAATTAGGTTAGAAGACTAAGGCGGGAGCTTTAGTCTTCGAGGTTATTTTTTTTTATTGTAACCCGGAAAACTTTTCCTCAAAATCGAAAATGGTCGAGATAGATATTCGGTGAATGTACAAATATGTTAAACGTAGTTTTAGGTGATATGTAAAATATACAATTGATTTATTTATTAATTTATACATTGTTCTAATGTATTAATTGCTTACTGATTATTTGTCAATTGAGTTTTTGTAAAATGATACATTTGCGGAATAACATTTTTGCCACTTACTACATTGGTGAAACGTTTGTTGTAAAATAAATATTTGCTAACATTGTTTTGGTTAAACATTAGTGAACCTAACTAGGTAGGTAGGTACTACAGTCGAGTGCATTAATATTATACATTTGTGGGGTTATTTAAAAGGATTTATCTTTTCTAATTGGCCAACGAACCTTTAGCAATTAAAACAAAATACTCGAACCACGATCACTGAAATAACGCCGGAAATGTGTGCAAAAGTGATGAAAAATGCGATGAAAAGCGTTGGCATCTGCGATGCTACTGGAGGTGGATATTTGTCTGAATATTTTCCATGTGTATTTGCCTACCCAAAATAATTATATTTAACCAGTGATACTTTATATTTTTGTGTTATGTATAGAATAAAATTTCTATGAATAATTGAATATATTCTAGATTGACTTATACACTGTTGTGCCAACACTATTTTCAAATCCCATTGTAATAGCTGTTTAATAATACCTACTTCAATATAATTATTACTCGAACTATTCATTGCGCCTCCGAGTATACGACATCTTCTCACGAAATTTTGCTTTGCTCCTTTAGGGTTAGCACAGGATTGGTGCGACAGTATGTCGCCGCGAGATAGACTATCCGATCCGTCCCTCTTTTATTGATATTGTTAGTAAAAGATGGAAAACCTATCTCGCGGCGACATACTGTCGCACCAATCATGTGCTAAGCATACTTGTTCTACCTTTGCCAATTTTGGCAATACATTTGTAAGAGATCAGAATGGATAATTGTACACATATTTATGACAACTCGATTGTAACCAGCGACAGCTGGTTTCATAATTTGTGGCTGCGCACAGGGAGAGGTACCTAGTCACGGCATTTAGTTACAGGTTACAGAGTTACATGAGGTTTTGTCGAAGCGGGTGAAAAAGTGACAAAATGGGTTTGTGCTATAATTGGGTTATTTACTTTACATCCTAAGGAACACGTGTGTACAAGAATATCAGTAAAATTATGTTATTTTAGTATATTTCTCAGACTATAAAGTTTAGTACTCAGGGTACCTTGTCACGCTATGTCTTAAAAGCGTTTAAAATTTGAATAATTTTGTCAATATATCCGTCGCGGGTAGTCAAATGCCTCTTTCTAACATAGATCGGCCTATAGAAATATGATTTAAATAAACCAATAAAATGTATCAAATGTTTTTTATAAGAAGATATTAACCCATGTATGACCGATATCGACCCATTGAAAATAAACTGTATCCTATACATCATAGAGTTCATCTCAATAACTAGTTCTGGGCATATATGGGTTAAACTTATTTACGTAACTCTTGTATTGAACGTAGAATCATAACTATTTACATTAATTTAAAATACTTTTGCCAATCAAAGCCGGAGAGCTGGCGAAGGGCCGGATAGCGAAGTATATTTCTCCTACCAAAAACCACACCAAGGTCACGTCACGAGGTGTTTCTCTATTAATATAGGTAATAATTTTATTCATCATCATCATAATCATCATCATCATCAGCCTATGATAGTCCACTGCTGGACGTAGGCCTCTCCTATTAACTATGCGTATAGACGCATTAGGAGGTAAATGCCCATAATCGTCACGCTGGTTAAGCGGATTGGCGATCGCAGTAATGTGTCCACTATGATGACGCTGCTGCCCATCATCAATCTTTGATTAAAGATGGTCAGTGCCACTTCAATCCCTTAGTCGACTCTTACGACACCCGCAGGAGGAGTTGGGGTGGTGACAAATGTATTCTTTCTGCCGTCACCACACGGCCAATAATTTTATTGTTGATCTCGAATTTAGTCAATGGAAACTTGAGCTGTGATTTTAGTTGTTTGACGTGTATAATTAATAGGTATTATAATATTGATTAAAATATCAAAGACTTAATAGATCATAACGTAGGTGCAGTTATGTATATAATTGGGTATTTTATCCTAGTTTTACTCTATTTCTTTAAGATAATGACTTATCGTGACAAGGTACCCAGTTTAGTAAAATGTAAAATTTTATGGTTTACACGACTAAAACAGAACTTATTATAAATAAAAATATATTGAATTCTGCAATAATTATACCTACCAAATAACATTTTGCTAGAAATATTTTTTGCATTATAGGTACTAAAATAGTGCCTTTTACATTTAAGTTACTAAAGTTTAGTAAATGCCGTGACAAGGTACCCTCGTTACGTTTCCATACAAAAGTTTCGACCGGGTCACTAAACTTTATTGATTAAAAAAATGCTTTAACGTTATCTCGATGACACCATTGTGGCACACTATGCTAAATATAGTTAAATTATGTGATATATTATCGATATACAAATAATTTTGTTGATTTTTAATTTTATAAGTGATCTTTTTTGTAATTGTTAAAAAGTGCGGTAATTATTAAATTTACTGTTAATTATGGAATTTATTTATTTCAATTATCCCAAAAGGCCTTAGAATATGTAACTACGATGAGAAACTAACAGTTTTAATCTCATTATATTATGAATTGGGTATAATGAACACTTTCGTATTTCTTTCGCCCTTGCATGTTCAACCTTTGAAATATAAATAATTAACATGTACATATTTTTGAACAATTAACCTTTATCATAATTCTTTAACTTCCAAAGATTATAAGTATACCCTTCACTATGTAACTTCGAAGTAGAAGTGCGTTTTTTGGCATTATAAACTTTAAATGCAATTTTCTCAACTTGTGCATTTCGGAAGCCGCAAATTCAAGAATTTATATAAAAATAGTGGTTCAACCTAGAGTCATGATTCTTTGTTTTATTGATAGCAAATTTAATCTCCTCTTTGGAAATATGCATAACTCAATAACCCCGACTAGGTACCTTTCCCTGTGCGCAGCCACATTTGTATTGAGATGTAGGTACCTACCTAGATTTTGTAGTAACTATTTAAAGATGGTCCCATAGTAAAAGTTAGCTAGTAATCATTAGTAACTACATCCAGAAAATATGATTTTATATCATGTAAAAGATTTCACTCAGTAGAATACAGGGTGGAAATGAGTTCAGTGTGTATATGAAATATAGCCGCATATTGTAACCAGACGTAGATTTAATTCAATTCAATTCAATTCAATTTATTTAATGCATTCACCATGGTTACAAAGCTGTTACATATAATATTATTACTGTACATGGTCACCCTGCAAGGGCGTAGCACTGTCTTAAGACTAAAAATAGGCTAAAGCTTATGTCTAGGTACAATAACAATTTCATGCTTTTGAATAATATAAACATTCCAATAATTAGAGCAAAATTAGTTAAGAAAAGAAATAATAAATAAATTACATTAAATTAGGCATAATAATTAGGCAAAGGTAATAAGACTAAAAACCGGCCAAGTGCGAGTCGGACTCGCGCGTGAAGGGTTCCGTACCATTATCAATTTATTATTAAAAAAATACAGTTAAATCAACCTACCTCAAAAACCATAGGAGATAATTTAATCAAACCAAAAATCGTTGATAGAGTTTATTAATGTGCATAATATATATTTTTTTTAGAATTTTATATCGCGTAGTTTAAAAAATAGAGGGGGGGGGGACACACTTTTCAGACTTTGAGAGCTGATATCTCGAAAACGATTTGCTTAAATAAAAATAAGATTTATAAACCTTCATATCATTTTCAAAGACCTTTCTATTAATACCCCACACGCTTATATACAACTAAAAAAAATGTTCTATCCCTCAGTTACATGTATGGAGGGCCCCCACCCCAATGGTTTTTTTTACAATTTAGTATCATAATCCTATAGCGGTTTATACAACACATATCCTTACCAAATTTTGTTACTGTAGCATTTATAGTTTCCGAGTAAATCGACTGTGACAGACGGACAGACGGACAGACGGACAGACGGACATGACGAATCTATAAGGGTTCCGTTTTTGCCATTTTGGCTACGGAACCCTAAAAATAGGCTAAAGCTTATGTCTAGGTACAATAACAATTTCATGCTTTTCAATAATATAAACATTCCAATAATTAGAGCAAAATTAGTTAAGAAAAGAAATAATAAATAAATTACATTAAATTAGGCATAATAATTAGGCAAAGATAAGTAGGTGTCGTTAAAACATAAATTAAATTAAGTAGGTATAACATTAGGTAGTATTTCATTAGATGTCAATAATATATTAATTTTAATCTTGTGTGAGTTTGTCATTGAGATACTCTGTGATTGTATAATAACACTTTGTGATAAGGATTTTTTTAAGTTTTCTTATGAATACATTATCTAGCTCTTCGTTTCTTAGTTCGTCTGGTAATTTGTTGAAAATTTTAATAGCCATGACGTATGTGCTATTTGAATGCATTTTTAATTTTGATGAAGGCAACAGTAACATGTTTCTGTGTCTGACTGAGTGGGCTCTAGCTAAGACGACTTCTCGTTTTTTAAACATATAAATATACTTTCGTGTAAACTTGCATATTTCTAGAATATAAATACATGATAGTGTTAGCAAATTTTGGTTTTGAAAATGTGGTTTACAAGTATCTGTGTTTTTTATATTTGCCAATATGCGAACAAGTTTTTTTTGAAGCGTAAAGAGTTCTGGTGCGTCCGTACTATTTCCCCACAAGATGATGCCGTAGCTTAGCCATGCATACGCGTACGCGTAGTAGGTCATTAGCGAGGTTTCCAGGTCGGTGGTTCTTTTAATTTCTCCAAGTGCATATACGAAACTTGACATTTTCCTTCTAAGTTTGTCTATATGCGCTTTCCAATTTAAGTTCGTATCCAAAACTAAACCTAGCAACGGAAATTCTTGTACTACTTCAATGCATGTATTATTATAAGAAAAGTTTATATCTAAGGGTTGTTTTTGATATGGTTGAAAGGTCATAATTTTAGTTTTTGAGAAGTTAAGCTCTAATTGGTGGTCACACATCCAGTCTGTTATCTTGTCTAGCGTGTGTTTGATTTGTTTGTTTATGTCTATTGTGTTTTTACATGTCATTAGTAGGGATATGTCGTCTGCAAATAATGTGCATGGTATATCAATCGTTTTAGGCAAATCGTTTATGTAGATTATAAACAAGAGACAACCGATTACACTACCTTGTGGGATTGAAGCTTCGATTAATGTTTTTTCTGATCGAATTTTTAGGATTTCGTTACTATTTGGATCGCTATACTCAATTTCTACATATTGCTCTCTGTTTTTAAGGTAAGATACAAACCATTTATGTGCTTCGCCACGTATACCGATGCGATATAATTTATCAAGTAATATTTTGTAGTTTACTTTGTCATATGCTTTCGTCATATCTAATAAAATCCCGATTGGGTATTTTTTTGAATTTATTGCGTTTAAGGCACCTTGAACAAATTTGTAGACAGCCAGAGTTGTAGATTTGTTTTTTCTGAACCCGTTTTGGCATTCGTCAAAGATTTCATATTTTTCGCAAAAATTATATACGCGATCACACATTGCTTTCTCGAACAGTTTTGATGCTGTTGGAAGGAGTGCTATTGGTCGGTAGTTACTTGGGTCTGTTTTCGAGTTTTTCTTATGGACGGGCTTTATTATAGCTTTCTTTAACATGTCGGGAAATAATCCTTCATTAAACGACTGATTAATTAAATCACAGAAAGGTAAAGCTAGTTCGGCTGCACATTTTCTTATCAAAGCAGGCGGGATTTCATCGATACCACAACTAAGTTTATTTTTAAGGTCCTTTATATATTTGAAAACTTCGCGGTAGTTTGTGGGTCTTAAAAACATCGTATTTTCTAGAGATGGTTGGACGGGGTGGACACGTGTTATGTTTAAGTTCGTTTCGCCTACTGATGTGAAAAAGCTGTTAAATTTATTGGCTATTATATATGGGTCAGTGATGGCAGTGGAGTCCAATTCTAGTTGTATATTTTTTCTAGCGAATTTTTGTTTTTTATTTGTTCGTTCATTTATTACACTCCACATTGCTTTCACTTTATTGTTGGATTTTTTTATTTTATTTTTGTACTGGTTTTTCTTAGCAGCGATTACGACTTTCTTTAAAATTTTCACGTACTTTCTATAGTACTCTGCTAATATTACATTTTTTGTTTGAGACGTCAGTAATTTTAATAAGCGTTTATTTTTACACGCTTGCTTTATACCTGTTGTTAGCCACATTTTTTTGCATGTGGCCTTAATTTTGGTTTTATGTTTTGGAATTGTTTCGTTAAGAATTTTTAAAATTGTATTATTAAAAACTTGATAGTTTTCATTTACAGTATGATTCGGTAATATGTAATCTTTCCAATTTATGTTCTTCAGTCTGATTTTAAAGTTTCGAATATTTCTGTCATTGTAAAGTCGTCTTTTTAGGTACCATGTTTGAGTTTTTTTATGCGGTGTTTGGAGTAATTTTAATTCAATTGTGGTCCCCGCATGATCCGAAAAACCGAGCTCGGTTACTGATGTTTTCATAGTTGTATCACAGAAATTCGTAAAAATTAGGTCCAGACATGTCGAAACGGTTGGCGCTATTCTAGTTGGGTTTTTAATGTGTTGTGTATAATTGTTTAGTGACATAGTATCCAAGAGTTTTTTAGTTTGGTAGTTATTATTCAAAATGTTTACATTCAGGTCCCCCCCAATAATTACTTTGTGTTTATAATATTTTGTGTTTACATAATTTAAAATTAATTTTAGCTGCTTATAGAACAATTCCTCGTCTCTCTTATTCCAATACATAACCACGAGCACTATGTTATACTGAGGTAAAACAACGGCGCACGTTTCCAGAATATACTCAATTGACATTTTTGTGATTTCCATTTCGTGAATATACTCTATATGGTCTTGTAATATAATACATACACCTCCTCCATTCCGGTCCTGGCGACAGTATGAAGAGACAATTTTGTACTCACTGAGTGCCATTGTGTTAATCTTATCTTGAGAGAGCCACGATTCTGTGACACATGTGGCTTGAAATTGTTTGTTTTCCTGTGTAAAAGCTTCTAATAAATACTGTTTATTGAATAGGCTTTGGAAATTTTGAAATAATGCACAGAAATCTATATTTTCAGGTACGAATTAATTTAGCGTTAACTACCATGCCGTAATTAATTTTTGTTTTTTTTTTGAGCAGCAATGTACGATGTACACTTATCACTAGTGACAGTTGCGACATTACGATGTTTATTGTCAACAAACAACAACAAAGCTTTACATTGCGTGCTGAATTATTTTATACCAAAAAAAAAGTTTGCTTTTTTTAAATAATTTTATTTATTAATAATTTTTATTTATTTATTTATTTTTTTTTTTATACCACGTCGGTGGCAAACAAGCATACGGCCCGCCTGATGGAAAGCAGTCACCGTAGCCTATGGGCGCTTGCAACCCCCAGGGGTGTCACATGCGCGTTGCCGACCCAATAAGAACTTGTACACTCCTCTTTTGAAGAACCCCATACTGTAGTCCAACGGGAAAACCTCGGCAGGGAGCTCATTCCACAGACGGACCGTCCGCGGGAGGAAGTTCCTCTGAAACCGCACGGTGCGCGACCATTTAGGTTGCAAGGTGTGAGGATGAGCGCCCAGTCGGTGGCGAGCGGTGCGATGATGAAAAGTGGACGTTGGCATCATGTCGAACAGTTCTTCAGAGCACAACCCATTGTACAGACGATAGAACACACATAAGGAGGCGAAGTCTCTCCTTAGACTTAAGGGTTCAATACCGCCTGTGAGTCTGGGATCGTCGACTATTCGGACAGCTCGTCTCTGAACCGAGTCAAAGGGTGCAAGCTGGTATACAGGTGCTCCTGCCCAGAGGTGACAGCAATACTCCATATGGGGTCTGACTTGCGACTTATATAACAGAAGTCTTTGCCCCGGAGTAAAGTATCCCCTCGCTTTATTGAGCACCCCGAGCTTTTTGGATGCCAGCGTAGCTTTTCCCTCTAGGTGACATCGGAATTGGACGTCGTTGGAAATGTCGACTCCGAGGATCCCAATACTCCCTGACATGGTAAGAGCTGTGTCTTGGAACTTTGGAGCCGCAGTAAATGGGGTTTTTTTAGCGGTAAACGCGCAAACTTGTGTCTTTGTGGGGTTGAACCTGACTAGGTTATCCCGACCCCATAACGAGACTCTAGATAAAGTGTTCTCGATGTCAGACACAAGTTTTCCGCGACTTTCCAGTACCACAGAGCGAAGGATATTAGCACGGCCTGTGTAAAAAGTATCCCCAGTACTGTCATCCGCATAGCAATGGAGGTCGCCGATAGACAACATGTCATTGATAAGGAACAGCGTTGGGGATAGCACAGAGCCTTGCGGGACGCCAGCGTTTATGTCCATGCTATCAGAGCAGCTACCGTCTACTACGGCACGAATGCGTCTGCCGGACAAAAAGCTAGCAATCCATCTGCATAATCCCTCGGGCAGTCCATAAGATGGCAACTTCGACAAAAGGCCCCTATGCCAGACCCGATCGAACGCCTTCGCTATATCTAGGCTGACTGCCAAAGCCTCGCCTTGACTCTCAATGGCTGATGCCCAGCGGTAAGTGAGGTACACTAGAAGATCACCGGTAGAGCGACCGTGGCGAAAGCCATACTGGCGGTCGCTTATAAGATCGTGTTCTTCTAGGTAACCAAGGAGCTTAGCGTTAACTATACGCTCCATGACCTTAGAGAGAAGGGAGGTGATAGCGATAGGCCTATAATTCGATGGATCCGATCTGTCACCCTTTTTTGGAACAGGGTGCACAAGGGCCGTCTTCCACGAAGATGGAACTTCCCGTTTGATACTGGAAAGAGCGAAGAGACGCGTTAACACAGGACACAACTCAGGAGCACAACGTTTAAGCACCACTGCAGGTATGCCGTCTGGCCCGCTCGACTTGTGAACGTTTAACGACAGCAACTCCCGCCGAACATCTTTCTGGGAGATGCAAATTTCTGGCATGGAGTGTGCGCACCGCGGGATGGTAGGCGGTATAATGCTGCCGTCATCGCTCACAGTCGAGTTCGAGGCAAAAAGAGCACCTAGAAGATCGGCTTTCTCTTTTGCACTATGGACCAGATTACCGTCAGCATTTCGCAGTGGTGGCAGGGACGACCGACAAAAGTTTCCCTCGGCAGCTTTGGCAAGTGACCAGAAGGCCCTACTCCCGGAAGGGTGGCCTGCAAGCTTCTCGCCAAATCTGCCGACAAAATCAAATTTTGCTCTGGCAACAGCTCTTTTGCAGGACCTCGAGGCAGCATTCAGTCTGCGTTTCGCATCAGAGACGTTCGGATCCTTATCAGTTACGGCCTTGGTCCAAGCCCTGTAAGCAGCCTGCTTTTGAACCGCAGCTTCTTTACAGGGCCGGTTAAACCAAGGTCGCTTCTTTGCTCCTGTAGCGATTAGTGAGTTGGGAATGAAACAGTCCATTCCCAGCTGTATCGTCTCGGCGACATTAGTCGCACAGGAGTCAGGATCATCCGATGCGAAACAGAGCTGCCTCCAAGGGTACGAAGCGTAAAATTCACGCAATCCGTCCCAATCTGCTGACCCGTACTGCCAAACGCGACGAGTAGTAGTAGGTCGCGGTGGTTCTCGCTGCGCGCAAGGCGAATTTGTCCGGATAAGGCAGTGATCGGACGAGCCGAGAGGTGCATTTACTGCGATGGTGTATCCGTCCGGATGCGTGGTCAACAGAAGGTCAAGCAAGGAGCTCGTATGGTCCTCGATATCTGGTATTCTCGTGGGAGAACGTACCAGTTGTGAGAGCCCATAGGCCAGAGAAAATTCATGAGCAGACCTTCCCGCAAAGTCGGTGGACCGGGAGCCCAGCCACTCAACGTGGTGGGCATTAAAGTCCCCCAAAATCGCCAGCTCCGCGGATGGGTACTGCTCAAGCACTCTGTCGGATGTCGACTGTATGTGCTCGAAGAGTCGGGTTGTCTCTGTGTTGCCACTGTGAGACCTGTAAAGGCACGCGTAGACTCTGGTGTGGCCGCCGTAGTCCACACGCACCCACAAAACTGACAGGTCCCTGTCTTCAAAGGCAAGAAGACGACGACAGCATACATCCTGCCGGGCGTACATACATACACCGGCGTGTCTCACGAACTTATGTTCGAGTGTATAGCCGGGGTACAATAGGTACGATATATCCGCCGGGCAGGATATTTGCGTCTCCGTGAGGAAAAGTATGGTCGGCTGCGCAGTTTCCAGGTGGCAGTGGACTGCGTTTAGGTTAGAGTGGATACCCCTGATGTTGCAGTAGTCCACTTGTGTGGATGGAGATGCCGCTGATAGTCCAAACTTTTTCTGTTTTCGCGCCATTATAGTGGGTGTACTTAATCCTAAGAAGGGTTCGGAGTGCCGACAATTAAGGGACAAACAAACGGAACAAATCTGGCAGGGGACAGCGCAGGCAGTGCGGTCTGCAGGCACGGCGTACGGAAGGGCCCCCGGTCCCCCCCTGTGGCAGCGGCCGGGTCCACTCCGGTCTCCTCCTCCGGCACGGCCACTACTCCAGGGATTTTGCGCAGGTTGGCGGTTCAGCCTCCCAGGGCGGAGATTACGTGGTTCCTGGGTTCGGGAACCCTACTGACCTACGGGCGGCCAGCGGTCAGCCGTTTCACCGGGTCTCCCTGATAGCCGCACCTGCATGCCGCGCCAACACAGGCCGAAGCCAGTATTGTCAGTTCCGTAGGTCCCCCCGTCGGCAGCACTCCGCACCCTCGTTGAGCCTGGCTACCTTACTCACCAGCAGGAACACAACACTATGTGTAGGGGATAGTGTTATTTGGCTGCGGTTTTCTGTAAGGCGGAGGTACTTCCCCAGTTGGGCTCTGCTCAGGATAAGAGCGAGATGGCATCCGCTGTGCTGTGCCCTACCACACAAAGCGGGATGTCATTCGCTATGCCCTACCTCAACTGATTCGCTATGCCCTACCTCAACATATATTAATTAGTGCCTATACTAAGACCCCCTAAAGTTTGCGGTTATATCCAATATACACGCTGTATACCGACTAACTTGAAAGCTATCATTGCATAAGAACTTTTCTGGTTTCGGCTTAGTTTCAGAGATAATGGTATTTGTTTCATTATAACTCGCTGAAAAATGCCTGCATAATTTACAGTTTACACTATGAATTTTCATTTTGACATATCTACTCCTTGATTGTTTTTTTTCTGTTTTTTCTGCGATTTAAGGTGTCGCAAAAGAATTTTAGCGGTCATAAAGGGTCGGAACATCATTCAGTTTAAAAACACTGTCGTAGAGCACTTGCTTCAGCAAAATAAAAGATCATGGTTTTATCACCTACCTTAAACCTGAAGTTCACATACATTTTTTGTTAAAATTATTGATTTTTATTAGTATTAACGTAAAATAGTACATTAGGTACGACACAAGTGCGAAAAACATGATATCCGAAACGAGTGGCGATGTTTTAAAACTCGACCGAAGGGAGTGACCCTGCCTGGAAAGCTGGAGGTTCTGAGTTCGAATCGATTTATTGTGTAGGTAGCTTATTTATCACAAATATTTGTTCCTTGGTCATGACTGTAAGTAGGTATTTTAGTATATAAGTGACTATCTATCCATTATATACATATAGAGGGTGTTTTTTACATTCCCGTTAAATTGGACAGGTAATTTGGGTCATTAATAGAAGTTGCATCGGCATTTATAATTTCGTAAAATTTTTTTTTTCCTTTTCATACATAATAATTGTAATGGCAAGATTGGCAAGTGTGTGAGATCCTTAAGAATAAGATCTCAGAATTCTCAGGTGACTGACGTGATGGCACATGTCAAAATAAGTAACATTAGGATGTAATAAAGGTTGCTATACCTACACTTGATCAGTCATTAAAATTATTTTTTGAATAACTCAATAACAGTCATCATCATCATCATCATCATCATCATCATCATCATCATCATCATCATCATCATCATCATCATCATATCAGCCGAAAGACGTCCACTGCTGAACATAGGCCTCTCCCAAAGACTGCCACAATGACCGGTCCTGCGCCACCCGCATCCAGCGGACTCCTGCGACGTTCACCAGGTCATCAGTCCACCTTGTGGGGGGCCTACCCACGCTACGCCTTCCGGTACGTGGCCGCCACTCAAGAACCTTCCCGCCCCAACGGCCATCGGTTCTACGCGCAATGTGCCCCGCCCACTGCCACTTCAGTTTAGCGATTCGGAGAGCTATTTCGGAGCAATAAGGGATCATCCATTAATTACGTCACACCAATTTTATGATTTTTTGACCCCTCCCTCCCCCCTTGTCACACTTCGTCACAATTAACTACACCCTCCCCCCTTAGTGTGACGTCACATATAGATTTTTAGTTTAAGAAGGTAAAAATTACCACATCACTTTTTAAGTAACTTTTTATTGGGATTTCTTAAAATGATTCGTAAAATTCACGTAGAGAAAATTTACCTGTTCTTCCTCCGCTCAAGGGTTTTGGATTTTCTATTCTTTTATGTTCATGTATTCAGTGGCGTGCACTCCATATAGGCAAATAGGCACTGCCTACCCTAGCAGAACAGCATCTACATAATATGTAGACGAAAAAGTATATTATATATTTTCATCTTCATTATAATAATTTGTCATGTTTTCTGAAAGAAATCCACATAAATATGTATATTAACGGAGCTCGCGGCGAATGAAATTTGCGCGCGCGCTAGCTAGCCTAGCGCGCGGCTGCCCAAGCCCCATCTGGGGTAAGGCAACGGCGATCGGAGCCTACAAAAACACACACACTCACACAGTGCGTTTGTGTAGACATGTCCGAGAACTATATACATATTTTTGCCCAGTGCACACGAAGATAGAAAATATACGCACACAATCAAAATAATAGGCTGCGCCTAGGCACCATACGTGCGAGAGGGACGGCCAATGTCGGTCTCTCTCTGACTAACCGAGCCTCGAGATGTAATACGACTAATTTTAAGAACTCTCCTACGTTGCGATTATTACTTGAAGTGAGAGGCATTACATTCTGTCAGGTTTATTTGTTTACAAACAGTCGGTTTTGATTTTTGCGATACAGGTTTGAGGTTAATCAGTAGAAAATCTATCAAAACAAAACACATTCATTGTTATATTAATACAGTTCGGTTCTGAGCGTTTAACGTTTATTTTCATGTAAGTGTTGTGACTTGTGACTGTGCGTGACTGAATTATGCTATGAGAATAAATTGTGAATACCTAGTTGATGCTGACTGTTGTATGTCTAGCGTGTCTACGAAGTTTATTTTCAGCGGATTTAGCAAGTTAACAATAAAATGAAAGAAGTTAGCACAGGTAAGTGTAATTATTTCAAAAGTCGATGTATTCTGTACTCGGAAATTATACTTATAACATTAATGAACATTGTATTTTAGCTATTTCACTCGTTAGGTATTGCACTTATATTTCGAACTCACCGATGATTAATGCTACGCATATTTAAAAACCTTTCACTCTTCTTTAGAAAACATGAGCGATTTGAAAAGCATTAGGACGTTAATAAAAGTCGGCGGTCGAGATATAAGACTTAGTTATTGTCGCAAGCTATACCTAGGCTCTTATACTTTACTCAAGTCTATCCACTTGTGAGTTTGCAATGCGATGGTCAATATTGTTTGTTGCTCAGATCAGAGATTATTTAGTTTAAGTAGATATATCAGCACCATACATTAAAATGCATCCACCAGAAATGTTGTTACTACTAGACGGCGCCACGGTTGATCTTTGTTGCTCGTGGGCATTGTACAGATGGCTCTGAAACAGTATACACTACCTTGCCACGAACGAAACGCATGATCAGTTGCAACACATAACATATTTCGCCGTAACACTATATAGGGAGGTTGGTATTGTGGTTCATGCGTTCGGCTGTGAAGCAGTGGTACCAGGTTCAAATCCTAACAATACGCGCTGAAAATGTTATTTTGTTCCTTTTTCAAACTTTGTTTTTTTATTTTTTTGTTTTTTGTTGCGCATAATCATTGATTTTGTAAAAACAGTGTTTTACAAGGTGCAAACGGGCGGGTTTTTATTTTGTAGTCGTTTTTTAAAATTTTCCATATATGGACTTTTTTACATTTTTTTCTACTCAGAATCACGAGCTCTTTCGTTTCGTTTTATAGTTATACAAAGTGATCATAGATCCGATAGATACATACATACATACAGGGTGTTACATACATAATTATACAGGGTGAAAATGAGTATACAGACGAACTTGAAGCGTGAAGAGTGTACCTAGTTATTCCTGACAGAGTTGGGTTATACTCGTTTCTTACTAATTCGCATACGTTGAATACAATTTTCGGGTCCATTATGAGATCCAAGATGGCAGCAACTTATTTTTGCAATTTTCATCATTATACTCGTTTCTGACTAATTCGCATAGATACGTGGAATACGATTTTCGGGTCCATTCTAAGATCCAAGATGGCGGGAACTTTTTTTTTAAATTTTCATCATTATACTTTTTTCTGACTAATTCGCATACGTGGAATACGATTTTCGGGTCCATTCTGAGATCTAAGATGGCAGGTACTTTTTTTTGCAATTTTCATCATTATACTCGTTTCTGACTAATTCGCATACGTTGAATACAATTTTCGGGTCCATTATGAGATCCATGATGGCGGTAACTTATTTTTGCAATTTTCATCATTATACTTGTTTCTGACTAATTCGCATACGTGGAATACGATTTCCTGGTCCATTCTAAAACCCAAGATGGCGGGAACTTTTTTTTAAATTTTCATCTTTATACTCGTTTCTGACTAATTCGGATGCGTGGAATACGATTTTTGGGTCCATTCTAAGATTCAAGATGGCGGGAACTTTTTATTTTGCAATTTTCATCATTATACTCGTTTCCGACTAATTCGCATACGTGGAATAATTTTTTTGGTTCCATTCTAAGATCCAAGATGGCGGGAACTTTTTTTTTGCAATTTTCATCATTATACTCGTTTCCGACTAATTCGCATACGTGGAATACGATTCCCGAGTCCATTCTAAAATCCAAGATGGCGGGAACTTTTTTTTGCAATTTTCATCATTGTACTCGTTTCTAATTCGCATACGTGTAATACGATTTCCGGGTCCATTCTAAGATCCAAGATGGCGGCTACTTTTTTGTAAATTTCATCATTATACTCGTTTCTGACTAATTCGCATACTTGCAATACGATTTCCAGGTCCATTCTGAGATCCAAGATGGCGGGAACATTTTTCTTGCAATTTTCATCATTATACTCGTTTCTGACTAATTCACATACGATTTTGGGGTCCATTCTGAGATCCAAGATGGCGGGAACTTTTTTTTGTAATTTTTATCATTGTACTTGTTTTCGACTAATTTACAAACGTGGAACCCGAATTTAGGGCGAATTTAAGATCTAAGGTTATTTACGTATATGTATTGGAAATGGAGTATCTTTAATGATAAAAACTGCCCAAAAGTACATCAATTGTAAGATACAAAATGGCGGCACCTTTTTTGAACTTTTGTGCAGTTTTTTTTTCATTGTAGGTACTGCATTTCCGCTACTCATAAGAACATGCTAAATATAAAAACTCTTGGATATTAAATTAACCCCAAATTAGGGTTCCACGTTTATAAATTAGTCGAAATCGAGTACATTGACAAATATTACAAAAAAAATTACCGCTATCTTGGATCTTAGAATGGACCTGAAAATCGTATTCTACGTATGCGAATTAGTCAGAAAAAAGTATAATGATGAAAATTGCAAAAAAAAAGTTCCCGCCTTCTTGATCGTATTCCACGTATGCGAATTAGTCGAAAACGAGTATAATGACGAAAATTGCAAAAAAAAGTTCCCGCCATCTTGGATCTTAGAATGGACCCAAAAATGATATTCCACGTATGCGAATTAGTCAGAAACGAGTAGGTATAATGATGAAAATTGCAAAAAAAGTTCCCGCCATCTTGGATTTTAGATTGGACTCGGAAATCGTATTCCACTTATGCGAATTAGTCGGAAACGAGTATAATGATGAAAATTGCAAAAAAAAAGTTCCCGCTATCTTGGATTTTAGAATAGACCCGGAAATCGTATTCCATGTATGCGAATTAGTCGGAAACGAGTATAATGATGAAAATTGCAAAACAAAAGTTCCCACTATCTTGGATTTTAGAATAGACCCGGAAATCGTATTCCACGTATGCGAATTAGTCGGAAACGAGTATAATGATGAAAATTACAAAAAAAAAGTTCCCGCCATCTTAGATCTTAGATTGGACCCGGAAATCGTATTCCACGTATGCGAATTAGTCGGAAACGAGTATAATGATGAAAATTGCAAAATAAAAGTTCCCGCCATCTTGAATCTTAGAATGGACCCGAAAATCGTATTTCACGTATGCGAATTAGTCAGAAACGAGTATAATGATGAAAAATGCAAAAAAAAGTTCCCGCCATCTTGGATCTTAGAATGGACCCGGAAATCGTATTACACGTATGCGAATTAGTCAGAAACGAGTACAATGATGAAAATTGCAAAAAAAAGTTCCCGCCATCTTGGATTTTAGAATGGACCCGGGAATCGTATTCCACGTGTGCGAATTAGTCGGAAACGAGTATAATGATGAAAATTGCAAAAAAAAGTTCCCGCCATCTTGGATCTTAGAATGGACCCGGAAATCGTATTCCACGTATGCGAATTAGTCGGAAACGAGTATAATGATGAAAATTGCAAAATAAAAGTTCCCGCCATCTTGAATCTTAGAATGGACCCGAAAATCGTATTCCACGTATGCGAATTAGTCGGAAACGAGTATAATGATGAAAATTGCAAAAAAAAGTTCCCGCCATCTTGGATTTTAGAATGGACCCGGAAATCGTATTCCACGTATGCGAATTAGTCGGAAATGAGTATAATGATGAAAATTGCAAAATAAAAGTTCCCGCCATCTTGAATCTTAGAATGGACCCGAAAATCGTATTCCACGTATGCGAATTAGTCGGAAACGAGTATAATGATGAAAATTACAAAAAAAAAGTTCCCGCCATCTTGGATCTTAGAATGGACCCAAAAATGATATTCCAGGTATGCGAATTAGTCAGAAACGAGTACAATGATGAAAATTGCAAAAAAAGTTCCCGCCATCTTGGATCTTAGAATGGACACAAATGGCAAATTCAAAAAATGTAGACACAATAAGAGAAAATTAGTACCTATTAGCCCTTTTTTTCTTACAGAGTTTGTTGGATGTTGGACAGAGTAGAGCTATTTATTGCCAATGATATTGATAGAGTGCCATTAGTAAGAGTTTAATTATTATTTCGCTACGTGAGTTTGGTATTGAAGCGTAGAATAGAAACAGAATGCAATGCTCAGATTACCTTCAATTTTCTATGGCTCTCGTTTCGTTTGTTGCCAGCTCGTCAGATTACGGTAAAGCAAAGAGAATGCTGACAACTAAACGGCAACGCCGCGCCGCAATGTATCTGTTATATAATTCGAATATACCCTAATCAGAGGCCCTACCGCGAACAACGAAAGAAGTGTTGCCTCACTGTCACACTTATAGTGGAATTCACGAGTGCGAGAGAGAGGCAACACTTCGTACGTGTTTCGCGGTAGGCTCTCAGCTATTTATTGTTATCGGTTGTTATGTTACGGGTTCAAATCCTAGCATATGACTTGTAATGTATGTATTTTTTGTTATTATTAGCGATTTAGGGACTTTTTACTTTTTTTTTGTATGTATTTATTAGTTTTTCGGTTTTTTAGACCTCCTTAAACATTTAAAATCAATTTATGCAAGATTTTGTTTAGCGACATCTATAGATTATTTCTGTCAAGACTCGAGTAGTGTACTGTTTGACGCGTATCGAGAAAAACGCATAAAAATATGTACGTGCAATAATAGATGGCGCTGAAATCAATTTATTCCAAAAATAGTTAATTTTTTTATTTACTAATTTACTCTTCTAGAAAGGGTGGTTTTGACTATTTTCGATGTATGATGCTAAATTAATTAAAACTGTGCACTAACAGGTAGTAAATATTTGGATTCCAAATAAAACTAAATCTATTACTAGTCAATCGTGCTCCTAGTGACATCTATTGTAACATATTCCGAACTATTTGAGCCTTCTATGAAACAGACCCTCTATATTTGGGTACTTTGTGCTCAGATAAAAAAAAATTGCCTACCCTAACTAAAAACCCTGTGCACGCCACTGCATGTATTCATGTATGTGAGGATTGCGACGTCACAAACATAGAACTCCTCCCTCCCCCCTGTCACGATATGTCACATTTTGTGGACCCCCTCCCTCCCCCTTGAGGTGTGACGTAATTAATGGATGATCCCTAACAGTAAGAGTTAAGTATACGACAGTAGAGAAATTGATTAATTTTTACCTAAATAAGCTTCCCTTTGATTTATCGGAAATCAATAAAAACACTGTGTAAGTAGGTAGGTACCCACTACCCACACCACAAGCCTTAATTGAGTACCGTGGGACTAGGTCGATTTGTTTAGGATGTCCTAAGATATTTATTCTGAAGAACGAAATACTAAGGCTAAATATATTTTATTATCAAACCTTGCGGTAGGTACAATTATACCTAGGAGCGAATAATAATATCCGGACATTTTGAGGCTTTACCACGAACGGAGTGTTGCCTCTCTCTCACAATTGTGAATTCGTACGTATGCGTGACAGAGACTTCGTTCGTGGTTCCCGGTGAGTCTCTGAATGTTTTCCATGCTTCAACCCAAACGTTTTTCTCGCTCAGTTCAGTCAATAAATATTACCTACATATTTATATCCTATATAATTATATTACAATATCTACTATGAGATGAATCTTACCTTTCACTAAATCCAACTCGAAATCGAAACACGTCCTCAGGCTCCTCAGAACATAAAGTCACAAAATGTTTGAGTACACTTCACAGTTAAATGCACAGTTTGTTTTTGTGGTTAAATGTTACATTATAGTTTTAAGAATGAAAAAAATCATTCAATATTTACTTTTCAGCCACTTGTTCAAATTACGAACTTTCCGCGTCCCATTCAGAACTTTGAGTAATCCATATTCCGTACCGAACGCGGCAACCGGCGTTTTTGAAATGCCGCTTCGAGTTCCCGCCAATGTTTACTTTGCCTACAACACTACCAAACATAAGGAACGATCCTGTGCCACGTTTTTGAACTACAACACACACATTTTAATTTAGTCGCTTTGCTACTATTTCATTAATATCTAGCTATAACAAGAACAATTTCAGAAGCAAGGAAACAGTAAGAAATTACATTCAATCGCTTACATTTTGAAATGGTTTACATTATAGTTCGAAATATTCTAATACGCTTACGCCATCTAGCAGCTTCAGCTGTAATTAGTTGCAGCTTGTCTTAGCTATGTGTTTTAGTTTTAATGGGTTCTAAACTAGTAACTAACTACCGACGCATATAATTATCGTGTTGTTATTAGTTTTCCAAAGATGGCGGTATTCAGCTTATTAAAATGAATCTCGATCCAATTCATGTTTTCTTACAGTAAAGTGGTCGACTATAGTCACGCTCATATTTAAAATTTTATTCAAATAAGTATCACTTTGAAAAGTTTCCAAAAATGTATATGTACCTATATCCCTCAATAAATTATATATATATATATATATATATATATATATATATATATATATATATATATAGATATAGGTTAGGTTAAGTAGATTAGTTAGATTTAATCTATGT